>JAVTVY010050321.1:0-22801 GCA_036873755.1 Hanleya hanleyi
GAATTAGGGTAATTCTGCGCATGCGCGAAGATAATATGAAAAATATCAAAACATCAAAATAGCCTTTTTGAGGTTAGAGGCGTCCCTAATGGTCCAATGGGGTCGAGTGAGGTATCAAATTGAAGGTGACGTGAAGGCGCATCTGATAGACTGGGTGTGGGTTGAACTATCAGCATTCTGCGCATGCGTAATCTTCAAAATATCCTTTTTGGGTTAGAGGCGCCCCTAGTGGTGCAATGGGGTCGAGTGAGGTATCAATGTGAAGCATTTCACGTCAGCTTCAATATGATACCTCACTCGACCCTCTACCTCAAAATAAAATTTTTGTTTACAGTTCAAAACAACTTTCCCATCCGAAGGACGGGTTTTACTTCACATTTTTTTGTTTTGTTTTGAAATTTTTTTTTTTTGAAATGTACAAACTTTTACGTGAAGACAATATTCTTTATATATGTGTACTTCCTATTTCCCGCAGGAATTTATGGAATATCAATTCTTTCCGCAATGAACTTACAATTTTACTGGCAATGAAATTCTCCGTGTCAATTTGAGGTGGATATGAAAACGTACTGACTCACACGTGCAATGGCAACAATTCGCTACAGTGTAATGAAATGTGTTCATTTTTTAGGCGCCCGTGGTTTTATTAATATGCACACACATATGCTTTTCTAATATTTCATTGGCTGAACCGCGAGGCGGGGGAAAAAATATTAAACTAATTTCGTCTCGCGCGGAGTGTGTACGGTGAACGCAAGCCAAAGAGCTCAGCATGTTATTTTGACTCGATTCATACGCTCGACTCTTCAAAATGGACTTGAAGAAGACGTTATGCGGGAACTGAAATCAATTTCTTGAAACTTTTGCTCACCGTGTGCGCTGAAACAACAACAACAGAGCTGACAGACAATTGAGGCCGTTAGCTCAGCTGATATCTCTCGTGTGCGCCGGTTTATATATCGAAGGAAATATGTGAATTTCGATTAGCATACAAATGCATGGTGTGTTATATCCCACCTAGGAAAAAACAGCCACAGATATGCATTATACATCCGGGAGTATGGGAGATATGGTATACATCTGGACTAAACTTCTTTTATCAGGTAAGCTAGTACTATACTTGCGTTGAATCGCAACATAGTGACCAAACCATAACAGTTGACAGCTGTAAAAATAGATACCGTGGCATAAATTAGTTGTGTGTCCCAACTAATCTATTGAGAACGTTTTGTTTGATTTTTTGAGAAATATATATTGTTGTGTTCTGAAACTTATGTCACTGGTAAAATGCAATTACTATAGTATTCATTCAAAATATTAGCAAACAACATTCTGTAGAACTATCTGTTTGAAACATTTTCTGTTTTGGGTGTCATTCTCTGGGTTAAATATTGGCGTCAGCCATTGTTGATTTGGATCAGTTCAATACTCGTAGGTTTGATAGGCATTCTTTTCCATTCATGGAATTTTTACAGTTCCACAGTGTCACAAAACAACAATAATGCCATGATGTCACAATAAGACGTTACAAAGACAATTTCTGCTGTATACAATGGTATAAGGCACCTGTATACAATGGTATAAGGCACCTGTATACCA
Organism: Hanleya hanleyi; assembly: GCA_036873755.1. NCBI lineage: Eukaryota > Metazoa > Mollusca > Polyplacophora > Lepidopleurida > Hanleyidae > Hanleya > Hanleya hanleyi. Next base: position 1,600 of record JAVTVY010050321.1, read on the forward strand.
TGGTATAAGGCACATGTATACAATGGTCAGATGTACCTGTATATGCCCGAGTACATCAATTAATAGTCTGGACTCCTACGAGAATAAAAATAAAATATTATAAGGATTAGCCTGGGTTATGATTACCCAACAAGGCCTACCGCCGCTGTAAAAATAGTCAAATAAAAGGATAACTCTTGGTTCCCTAATGAAATAAGGGGGCAAAACTCTGCAGTGACAAACGGTGTTTTCAACGAAATGATTTCCTACGAAACTTATAGATTAGCTTTAGACTGCTCTGCATGCAGTCCGCGCTTTTGTAGCGTTGTCTAGTATTAAAAATACGCAGCGAGTAGAGCTGTTCTTATACAGCGCGTGACTTTGGAAAAACGGTATGGCTTGTGTTTTTTCATCGTCAATAAAGGCTGTGTTTTGTTAATTTTTCTATAGTTCTCATGAACGAAACGAACTGCAATTTTCAGGGTATTCGTATCGAATAATATGGGATCGACTTGCTCTATTTTTAACGAAGAAAATTAATTATTTTTTAATGGGTGGAGTTTTCTGTATTTTCGTGACGGCTCGAAAACCCACTAAAAATTAAAAATTATGACGTAAACAAGGGACTATACGGCTGAAATTTTTAATACGAGTGCTTGATTTATGTGAAATGAATTCGAACTAAAATTCTACGGGGACTAATGCTGATTGTAAAATGATACACCTTTTATAAAATTCCAAGAAACACACGCCAAAATGTTTTTTAAGTTTCTGCATGAACGATTTCGCCGAGGTCCGCGTGAAGTACATATATACTGCCTCCCCCTGCCAATGCTCTATCACAAAATATTTTTCAACCCGACAAAGACAGAGAGCGAAAAAATGAGCGGCAGTGCACGGAAACATATCTCCAGGCGACAAAGAGCGGAAATGTTGAAAGCGGTCAAAGTATTTTGGGCACGAGAATTGGGAAGCTGGGTAGAAGCATTGAGGATGGGTGATGGAATACTCCAACAGACCAGGCGGGAACGAAGGATGTCCCAGAATGTAAGAACCGTGTTGGCAGAGGCGCATTCCACGATGAATGAGTCCAATTGGTTTGAAACACTCAGCCAGGTGATGGGGGAAGCGGTCAACCCCACCCCTCTTGCTCCGGCGGCGTTAACAACACCCTTAGCCAAAACGCCGTCACCGCCACCCAAGTTACAGAGGAAGGGGGGGAGGGAGAGAAACCGTTTCCCCTTGAGGATATTCCAGTCAACCTACCCTTGCCACCACCACCACCATCGACGAACACCATAGCGGCGGCTAATTTTCTTAACAACTTATCCAATTTTGAGGATGTAGATATTGTGTATGTAGGTACGCGGACCCCGTATGGATATTTCCCGGCCGTGACAGATGGGATGTAAGCTACTCCCCGTGAAACAAACACGTTAAAATAATCAACTGCCCTTTTGAGGGCACGTGAAACCAACACGTAAAAATATAAATTTCTCCGAAAGAGAACTTCTAAATAATAGCACATGAATTTGAAAGCACAGATTGTCCCTCATTTTCCTCTCTCTGTTTTTTTTTTAAAACTGCATTCATCCAAATAAACAATCCCTGGCCAAATATCAAATGTCCTTATGAGGACAAATCTCTCTATATACACAGGATTTATTTTGTTTTTTCCCCATTCATTAATTAATTAATTTAATATGACAGTGCAAGGGTATAATGGACTTTATATTACACAGTGCCAAGATAACGATCCCGGTATGCAAGGGGAATTTATTTTGATAAGAGTGGGGCATTTATTTTGAACGAACACAGGGGTGTGATTCTCGTGTTAAATTATTTTGTGCTTTGCTAGAAGTTCACCCTTTCGGAACAGCTGGGTGGTTTTTAAAAAAACCGTTGGAATATATGTAATATAGCCATATTACATCGTTGTTGACAAGATCTGTTGTCTTCTTGTCTGAGCGCACACAGGACACGTCAAAGGAAGCAATTGACAAACTATCGGTTTATTCGCCTCTGCACACGATGGTATCTTAGCGTGGTGATTGATGCAGCTTTCACACATTCCCTGGTGTCCACAAGGAAATATAGCGAACTTCGAAAATGCATTCGCGCATTCTACACAATGGATATACAAATCTCTTTGCCGTTCTGTGGTCCGTCCGACTGTTGTTAATGTCCATACATAATTGATTTCGTCTTGGATTTGTTTTTCTGGGTTTATTTTCCTGTCTCTTAGCCTCTTTGTTCTCACATCTTTTCTGTTTTTCCTGTCTTGATGTGGTCTATTTCTCCTCAATCTGGTATCTTTTCTCTTTTCTCCGGCGTCTGGCCTCAGCCTTCTTAAATTTTTTTCTTTTGTTGTTGTTGTTCTTGTCCGGAATCATAGGAAAATTGTAACATCTCGTCTATATCATCAATTTCATCTGGTGCTTGTTGTTGCTCGTCTCCGGAATGATAGGAGGCATTTGAATCGGTTCCATCTTCTGTCGTCTCTGGTTCTGGGGGTTTTAACATGGTTTGTAACATCTCGTCTATATCATCAAAACTTTGGTATACATCTGGAGTAACATCCGGTGTGGTTGTTGTCAAGGCGAAGAAATTATCCAGCGGCGATGTTTCTGGAGGATGTTCACAATGAGTTGGTGCAGGGTAGTTCTGGGGTTCAGGTAAAGGTGAGAATAAGTGGTTGATTATAGCATCTAATCGGGATTCATCGCGTACCAAATTCATGATACTGTTGAGGCGTTGTACTTGATTATAATGATTTGTGAACAAATCTGATGTGTTGTCAATATCCATGAGTTGAGCCAAGGGTAAATCCATGACTGGGCACTCAGATTAATTGTGAATAATTAAAAAAATGTGGTATTTATAGTGTAAGACACGCTTGGCGGCCATCTTGTACCCACCTCCCACATGGCGGCCATCTTGTCCCACCTCCCACATGGCGGCCATCTTGTACCCACCTCCCACATGGCGGCCATCTTGTCCCACCTCCCACATGGCGGCCATCTTGTACCCACCTCCCACAGACCACTAAAAGTATAAATACGTGTATATTGTGACATTTATTCACCCATACAATCATGAATTCAACAAGACGTGCGCTGTTTACACAACACCCCGCTAGGGACGCGAGCAATGCTGCTACAGAACACAGAGAGCTGGTTAGCGTTCAGGAAAATGATGGAATGAGGGTAACCACCAGTTTTCAAAGGGAATTGGAAGACGAAACAACCATCTTAACACGCAGTGCAGAAGAATTAGAACAACTCCGGCGAACTGTTGAAGAAAATGACCAATTGGAAAGACTAAGGATGCATATGACGCAGAAAATTTCAACTACCGCCGAAACTCCACCACAACAATGCTGTGGATGTGAAGCCGAGATAACTCGCCTGAACAACTTGATTAATGGACTGAAAGAAGACCTGATTAAAATGGACGAGGAGAATCAAAGACAACTGGATAAAGAGCAGAAAATATCACGCTGTAGCATATGTACAGATGACGAAAGCCAGTTTGCTGTTTTGCCATGCGGTCATTTATGCCTATGTGCGGGTTGTTGGGTGACACTGACGTGTGTAGGAGACATGTGCCATTGCACTGAGGCCGGCGAGAAGCATCTGAAAATAAAATGTCCAATTTGCCCGAAACATGTAGGAGGGATAAAGAAAATCTACCGTGCGTAAGTGTGGTGGTGGAGTAACACTAACGGCCCTTTTGAGGGCCAACCATCTTCCCCGGAAGAGGAACTTCTAACTTTGCACAAAAATTAACATCAGACTCCATCATTGTTATGCCCAAAGAAAAAAAATTCAATTTTTTCAATTTTTTAACAATTAAATATTGAAAAAACGGAAAAAGGGGAATTAGAAGGGGGGGGACAAGGGGGGAGGGAAGGTTGATGGAACAGCCAAATTTTTTTTTTATTTTAAAAACAAGGAAAAAAAGATTCATGGAGCCAAAAAAAATCTTTTTCATTTTATATGTTTTTTTAACAATTAAATATTGAAAACAAGGCAGGGAAAAAGGGGGCGGGGTCGGGAGGAGGGAAGGTTGATGGAACAGCCAATCTAGGGAAGCCCCTAATGGGCCAATGAGGTCGAGTGAGGTATCAAATTGAAGCTTAGGTGAAGGGGCATCTGATGCACTGGGTATGGGATTGAACTATCACCCTTCTGCGCATGCGCGGCAGTGAAGGGGTATAAAAATAGCCTTTTTGGAGCTGGGGATAGCCAAAAAAATTTTTTCTGCTAGATATTCATTGGTACGTGATACTTTTGATAAGGTTCAAGGGCTATCTAATGGACTGGGTGGAAGGTTGAATTAGGGTGATTCTGCGCATGCGCGACGGCCTAAAGGTATGAAAATACACGTATTGGAACTAGGGAACAAAAGAATGAACACTAAGCATTTTTTGTAATTTTCGTCTACTATTTTTTATTAACACAAATAGAATGAACGTATTCACAAGGGTATTGAATTTAATACAATTATATATGAATATTGAATGTTTTTAATACAATTAACAGTAAAAAACTCTGAAATTTTAATAACAATTATACGCTCTCAAGCCACTTCAATGAAGGTGTATGGTAATAAATGTTCTGTTCAACACTTGTTCTCAATAATTCGCCATCAAGACTTGTTTGAATTCATCATCAGCTTTCCGTCCTTGGTGCACGTAAATGTATGTTATAATTTCTTCACGTGGAATTTTGGACAGGCAAGCCGCTTCAACTCCCAGGGCAATTTCCGTCTCCGTCACGGCCTCCAGTGCTTCAGTGATCATTGCGTATGAAGGTACTGGAGTGTGCTGTGGAATTTTAGGTCTGATGAGCTGCAAGACTGTATCGATGTACTTGAGGTAAATATAGTGAGACACCTGGTAGACCAGAGCTGAACCAATGGAACTTGCGAGACTCTGTAACTTCCGCCAGGCTGTTAATTTGAAAGTGACACCCTGAGGACAAGGTACGAGCTGTTGTGTATCTAACTGCATACGCCATTTACGAATATGAACGAGCAGCTCATCGTTGTAATAAGCACAGCTCACATAAATGTCGTCACCCACATGAAATTTCGCTTCATCACGCCCGTCGTCGCGAATAACTGCATCGATGGCGTAATCAAGGGTCTGCAGTTTTTGCCAGCTCTCTAAGTTCAGGGCAATATGCTACCGGGTTTGTCGCCAAAGCCCGCCGCATTCAAATGCAATTCTGCGTCTTTCACACTCACTGTCAAATAAGGTGAGAGCTCCCAAATGTCCCTGGGCTGCCTGGTAAGCTTGCTGGATCAGATTATTAATCTCCTGGACAGACAGAGGAAGTTCTACCTCTTGTTTCACAGGCACTTGCTGGGGTACAACTACTGACTCAGGTATAACTAACGGTGTTAGTCGGGGGCGTTTGGAGCGTGAAACGCGTTTGGCCGGTGTAGTACTCGCCTCTGGGGTAGTGTACGCACGTTTGCTAGCTGTAGTACGCTGTTCGGTAGTGGTATCCATCGCTAAGATATCTTCATCTTGTATAACGTCGGCTTCAAGTAGATCTGCTAGTTCGTCATTTCCCGTGATCTTCAACACCGCCACGAAGGCTAGAAATGCATAGGGGCTAGAGCGCAGTACACCATCGATGAGGGCTGTGTTTTGGGCTGAAGAAGTTTTCTCCGCCATGATTTCGTCGACACGCTGTTGGAGGAGTATGTTTCTATCCATAAGGCTATAACATATTTCTTCTACACGCTGCATCTCATCAATAAGACGAACACGGTACTTTGCAAACCTCTCTAAATATGATGATGACGCCATGACTATGGGCTCCAGGCTGGTGAGCAACTGCTACGGTGTAAAAGTATTATTACAAGCGGCTAGGCAGGCAGGAGGACTGGCTGGCTGGCTGGCTGATCAAGTCAGGTCAGGTAAGTCAGATTGAATACACCCTTTCCCTAAAAATCAACTCCTTTTATACATTTTACTACTGGCGGCCATCTTGTACCCACCTCCCACATGGCGGCCATCTTGTACCCACCTCCCACATGGCGGCCATCTTGTACCCACCTCCCACATCTTGGCGGCCATCTTGTACCCACCTCCCACATGGCGGCCATCTTGTACCCACCTCCCACATGGCGGCCATCTTGTACCCACCTCCCACATGGCGGCCATCTTGTACCCACCTCCCACATGGCGGCCATCTTGTACCCACCTCCCACATGGCGGCCATCTTGTACCCACCTCCCACATGGCGGCCATCTTGTACCCACCTCCCACATGGCGGCCATCTTGTACCCACCTCCCACATGGCGGCCATCTTGTACCCACCTCCCACACATCACGCATGCGCACACCGCCCCAATACCGCCCCATTTTACACACTTATGACGTCACACAAGGTTCTGCGCATGCGCAGTGAGGCGCTATTTCGCCAATTTACGCCTTGTATACTACTCATGTAGATGTTTTGTTGTCGCCGGCTCATATCGAATCTTCCATTTAGTTCCATTAATAAATTAAACAACTTTTGTTTTCATCCGAAAAAGTGCATGAATACATTTCTCATTGCGAAGATGTTCATTGATTTAAATGCATGATATAGACAAATGTAGAAGTTTAGATTTATCTGGATGTTATATGCGTAGTATCTGTCAGTGTTGAAAGATGTCATTTACTTGGAAGGTAACTATACCGATGCTTAACCTAGAAATTATATTTGGTATGGCCTATAGCTCGCAACTGAGCATATAAACATATGAAATGATTTTTGAGAGAGAACGAATACATTAGTTGTCAGCGGGATTCGAACCCACGACCACGGTTTATCGCGCCGATGCTCTACCGACTGAACTATTACGGCCCATAGGCATTACGCCCGTGGATTGTCCATGTGATGAACAACCTTCTCTCTCGGTGTTCCAATGTGCGCAACTGGCTTTACAATGAAGGAATGATATTTGGTATGGCGTATAGCCCACCACTGGGCATATATGCATACATGTACACTGTTAGAATTTTTGGGTCGGACAAACCCAATAATCTTGGGTCAATGGGCTTCCGATCCAAAAAATACTAGTCAGAAATTTTGGGTCAACTATTTTGACCCAACATTATTAGGTCACCACTCTCTTGGGTCGCTCTCCGACCCAATATTCTTGGGTTAACATCTTGGTGATTAGCATTTATCCTAATTGGTCAACTAGTATGGTACTCCCACCACATATTTACGCCGTTAAAATTATCTGGTCGCCCCGACTAGAAAAACACTAGTCGAAATTTTCTACTCAACAGTCGAAATTTCCTAGCCAAGATTGACGACTATTATTTTCTTAGTCACCACCTCTAAATCTGAATACTCTTCATGAGCTGTGGAGCACATATGTGGGGGAGGGAAGGCTGATCTGTATACCGGCCATGTTAAATGTTGGACTGGTGCTATCTACGATAGGACTTATAGCATTATATAATTCGACCCGAGCAACATTTCACTTGAATACAAACATATTACATGTAGAACTTTCTACTTTTCTTGATTCTAGCAGAGTAATAAGCAGTTAAAGTGACCTACAACATTTTAACAAACATTTGGACTCCCAGGGTTGATACGAGTTTTCCCCTATTGTAGGGGTAAAGTCCCGGCGTGTTCCGCTTTTTATATTTTCGGGACAAACCCCATGTATTTGGGACTACTTTCTGTCCGCGGAGGCAAACTGTATCACCGCCAGACAGCGTCTACAGATATAGGTCAACCAGTCCTACCCAGGTCACGCCCGATTCACGCAGACCGGAAGTGACGTCATACATGCGCAGAACTCCTGCGCACACCACTTTCGATTTCTCGCGCATGCGCACTGGCACCAATGTGGCTTTAGATGCACGATGTATACTACTTACGAGCGTACCGAGAAAGAACTGTGGCGTTACGTTCCGTAACGTGTCTAAATCCGCTTATCTCGGGGCTAGGGGTCGTTTGAACTCATGTACTTCAAGATCCTCGAGGTGTTCATATGAACACGCGCATTCAAAGCGTGACTGAGATACATCACTTTCTAGATAACGAATAACAACGAAAATCATGTGGATTAAGAAAGCCGATCAGTGATACGGTTTCGATATCTTTGGAACACATCATGATGCCTTGTCGCCATAATTAAAAACTATTGACTTCTTCACTCTTGTAGGAAACTAGTCTATGTTTATGTATACTATGATTGTTTTTCTTTGAATGTGGTCTTAATGCTGTTATTTGAATTATGTATTTGATTTATGGACTTGAAAATTCTTTAATGGACGATGACGAACTAGACGCTTGTATTGTATAGTAATTTTTATTTTTTTTATTTTATGCATTATCTCGCCTAGTGCCATTTGCTAGATCCTGCTAACTGTGCGGATTTTAATTATCGTCACAATGCAATATTGCAGAAACTTTCAAAAGAGAGCTATACCACCAAGCGTCTTCCCTCAAATTTCCTAAATTTTGGCGATACAATATCGCATGCTGATATCAAAATACGAGCGTAGCGTGGAAGATCTATGGGCTACGTTCCGTAACTTGTGTCTAATTTTGCTTAACCCGGGGTTATCGGACTTATGGACCCATGTATTCAATATCCTCGTGTTGCTATAATGAACAGTCACAATCATAGCGTGACTGAGCTACATCATTATCTACTTAACGACTTTACAACGAAAATCATATGGATTAAGAATACTGATCCGCGATACGGATTTGATATGTTTGGAACAGCGGCATAATCCAAAACTGTTGACCGATTCTCTCTTGCAGGAAACTAGATTATGTTGATGTATACTATGATTTGGTTTTAAATTTGGAGCTGTTATATGAATTAGTTCTTTGGATTATGGATGCGGAAATTCTTTAATGCACGACGGTCGAATATTGAATGACGGACTTGACGCTTGCATTATAATGAAATTAGTTTTCTTGACGACTGAGTTAACGAAAACAACGACATATTGACAAAGAATCGTGTAGTCCGTCGTCGTCCATTAAAAAATTTCTGCGTCCATAATCCCAAGACTTGTTCCATATTCCATATAACATATTTGTTTCTGCAAAACCGACATCATACATACATATTTATAAATTCAATAAACTAATGGTTGCTTTAACCCACACGCGCTTATGTAAAGTACTGTTAGTAAATCATTATTGTCTACTGATATGGATTCAATTTTGCCGAAGTTCAATAAGATGTTATATTTTTTAGCTTGACGATCACAATCATCCGGTATGTCCTAGAAATATTTATCAGCTAACGTGACTGACTTGTCATTGACAGCTGGACTGGCATTGTCAGTTAGTACTTGTAGTGCTGCAGTCATATGCAAATGCGTCTGCAGTGCCGAATCCAGATTGGAACTCGTGATATTGTCAGCTGGTACGTTCTCACCCGGGCATCTGTTATTTGACCGTGCACAAAAACTCCGTGAACCTGTTTTACCTTCATTTCGGTTGCGGTTCCATTTATTTGCATAACAGACGTTGTTGGTGTATTCATTGTTATTTCTGTGCGAACGGCCACACTGTCCTTGCGATATATTAGCATAACACTTGCTTGATCTTGTAAGAAATGAAATCGATTACTTGTACCAACAGGACATCCAGTTCATGCCACACAACATTAATTTTACTACCAAAGGAACGCCTGGTTAAAAAGAGGACACTATTATCTAGAGAAGCACAATACAGGCTGTTACGTGAGTTAAATTTTAATCTAGACGGCGCCAGCAGATTTTAAAATATCCAACCGTTGTTCTTGCTGTCCAGTCAGATATCTAACATTTGTCCAGCTGGTGAAACACGCTCTAATATGGCATATCTTATTATTTATATTATATTATATTATCAAAAAGAAAAACAAATGTGGTATATCTTCAGTATATTATAGTTAGTTACCGCTTGCGGATGCCAGATGATATACATTACTTGGTATGACTGTCTTTGGCGAGTTTGGGGTGTGACTGCCAGGTAAGACCATCTGTTTATTTGCTCTCTTGTCAATATTCTAAACTAAGGCACTCGCTATATAATGGTTTATTAATTTCATATTCTAGAAGAATATTACATTACCGTCATGCAGAAAACACCTGGTATATTTATCAGTTATGGTCTGCTCCCGACGGAACTATTTCCCCATAGTGCCATCTGGGGGAGATAGTTTCATTCAAACTGAGAATTAGTGACAGTTCTATTTTGGGCATGTACTCTCAACAGTTCAAAGAAGTCATTTTGCAGACCAATTTAATGCAGGAAAACAGTGCAGTTTGTTGTGTCAATTGACTAGTTTGTAGCTAGATAATGCTGAAAAATGAATGGCACTAGAAACCAACCCAAACCCTTAAGCAGTGTTAAGTTTACTTAGTTCTATTGATTTGATTTTGAAACAGAACTGCCATTTGCTCTAAAAAAAAGTCTCAATATCTTGAATTTAACAAACCACAGAAAGTTGAAAATTAACACACACACACGCACACAAATTTGGTTGTCATGATATTAATACTGTTGAATATTTTAATAAACAGGTGACTAAAAACGTGAACCTTGCATGTCAATTTTGTTCACAAGACCTCACTGTTGAACATATTCAAAAGGATTTCTGAACGGCGAGATATAAAATGAGCTCTACTGGACATCTGTTTAAAATAATGTGCAAAATATCAATTTCAGCTAAAAGCTATGATCATATTAAGGGGGTGACATATGCAACTATACCTTTTTTCATAGAATCACAAGTGATCTGATTACTGAATAGGCAACACAGTTGATGGCCAATATCATATACCAAAATGTTCCCCAAACCTTGCTGAATGTGAATATGACACATCTTTGAACAAACAATGTAAATTGTATTCTTGGTAGTTCTTGGTAATATAATTACAAAAACAATGATTCTTGGGACTGCCAGCAGAAGTACATAAATATTAAACACACAATATTGAAAAGCAGTTAAGAAAATTCTGTACAGTATGTTCTGCAACAAAGACTATGTTAGATATGAAAAATGATTTGGGAAGTATTTTTAAATATTTTTTTTACTTCTTCAGTGATTGTCTTAGTCTGGAAATTGTGTGTACCAGACATGGGGATCAAATCACAGATATGTGTCAATTGGCAGTTAATTATGCAGCTTCTTTTAGAACCTGGCACAATCACAACAGGCTGTGAATGAATGGACGACAATAGGCAGTTGGGGATTAAATAGAAAGAATCCAGGGCATTTCCCTCACTGACTGCACAAACTGGTTTAGATGTATTAGCTTTCACAAACTAACACAGGTTGGTGACAGAAGTGTGACACACAGGTCTGTCTTGGATAGCTCTACACAGCTTTGGACTGTCCTTCATATTGGCTAACATGAATTACCATTGCCTTGGACAATTATTTCGACATAGTAAATGATAAACAAACTTTTAAAACTACTTTCCGATGGAATTTTCTTTTCTGCCATAGTCTTTGTTGTATCAGTGATTTCATACAATTTTTAGGACCATCTTTCAAGAGTGTGTGTTTATTCTTTATTGACTTCTGCTGGCAGTGCCGAGGCGCTTTGTTTCTGTAATTATATTCTCCAATTTACATTGTTTGTTCAAAGGGGTGTCATACATGTATTCACATTCAGCCAGGTTTGGAAAACATATTGGTATATGATATTGGCCACCAACTTTATTGCCTATTTAGTAATCAGATCACTTGTGAAAAGAGGTATAGTTGCATATGTCACCCCCTTAGCTTTGCATACCTCATAGTGCCTATAGTTAATGAGGGATATCTTTTTCAATCAAAATTGCATATTTTGAAAAGTGACAACAGGTATTCTTGGTAGTTCTTAAATGTTACTGAATTGAAATTATCAAGGAATTGGTCAACAAAATGAATTGGAAACGATTTCGGTCAGATATAAGAATCAGGTTTGCATTGATATTGCGCCAAGACCATTATGCTCGTATGAAGTCTCCGCTTGCTATGATATGTTAATTTCAAAATATTCACATATTTTGGATGGCGACAACAATCGTTTGATACCACAACAATAATGCACAATAATGGCTCTTAACTTCGTCTTGTCTTATTCAGACCCTTCGTCGAGTGTGGGTTTGCCTCGTACGACTTATATGAAGTTCATCCCTGTGATCGAATCTGATTGTCTTCAGGAACAAACTTAACCAATCAACGCTGTCCGAAGGGATACTATAATAGCTGCAGCCAACGGAAGCAACAAGAAGACACAGAAAAGAAGAAGCGACATTTAGTTGAGTTTGTTCCAATTTTTCTACACGCTATGATTATATTTCTTAATTTTGTGTTATCACTCAACATGTTTAAGGTTATTTGAGCGCCCCCTTCCAACGAAGTTGGAAGATTGAGGATATTGCAACTGTACCATAGTAGTAGTGAGAGAGCAAAATCCTGGTCGAAAAGGAGGCTCAAAATTGAAGCTGATGACGTCACGGATGGCGTCACATCCGGGTCAATTGTCAAAGGTCACATCCGGATCAAAGGTCATGTGAAGGTCACCTCCGATGGCGTCCTGTCACGTGAACAAGTTATATCCCCGCACATATAAGACCCCAGTGATCTCCGGGGAATGGATACGGGTGGTCATTTTCAGGTAGGCCTGGGGTGGACAGGGTAGGTCCTTGCCGGCGCAGTGGACAATGTTTAACCTAATGGGAAACCCACGCATCGACATTTGCCGTATAGGGTGTGGCCTCTTGTTTTTCTCGTCTCTCCACGTAGAACACGATAGCGGAAGTTCAGAAGTCATTGGTGGAAATCTGCTGAAAAGTTCGCATTGCGCATGCGCACTTGGCAGGCAGATCGTGGTGGGCGTTTTGGGGTTTGGGTGGGCCCATATTGGGCAGATTGGGTTGAGTGAGATGTCCTCGTGAAGTTCTCGTGGGGGAGCATCCGACTGGATGGGTGTAACGTGAAACTGATGTCATTCCGCGCATGCGCAGTAAAAAAGGGGCATGGGAATGGACGTTTTTGGGGTCGAGGTGGGTCACTATTGGTCCAAATGGGCCGTGGGAGGTATCAAAGTGAAGCGCTCCTCCAGGGCGATCATGTCATGAGTGGGTGCATGTAAAATTAGGAGTGAGTTTGAACATATATAAAATCCGGAAACATGGACTTTACCCCTAAAATAGGGAAAAGCCTTATCAACCAGGTCTAGATGGGCTAATATGGTTTCACAGCCGATCAGGGCCTGCCGAGAGAGGCAGGGTTTGTTAGCAGGTGCATGTAAAATTAGGATTGGGTTTGGAACATATTAAAAGCGGAACACGGACTTTACCCAAACTAGGGAAAATCCCTATCAACCAGGTCTAGAGGGACTAATATCGGTCCCCGGCGAATCGGAGCCTGCTGAGAAAGGCAGGGTGGGTTAGTGGGTGTATATAAATTTAGGATTGGGTTTGCCATATAAAAAGCAGAAAACGGACTTTACAACTAAACCGTGGAGAACCATCGAGGGAAGTGAATATGGTGGTGTCTGCAGGGTTGCATGTAAAATTAGGATTTGTCCCGAAAATATAAAACGCGGAAGGCGGACTTTACAGCTAAACCATGGAGAATCATGGATGTTCTGGGGTCCAGACCATCCCTGGATCAAATGAGCGCTCGCTGTAACGCCGTAAAGCCCTAGCATAGCCCCTTGACGCCATGGTGTAGACCGATGAGAGAACAACGACAACAAGGATGACACGTCAATCATTTTATTCTCCTCTCCATCACATCATACCCACGCTGGGGATGTCTACGTCATCTAAGATGTCACCGTATGAGGTCTTCTTTCGAAGTTCTCTTGGAGTAGCGTCGGACTGGACTGGTATCTAGCCGGCTTTGTCATTCTGCGCATGCGCAGTCTGGCCGTAGTATAGAAAGCAGCAATTTTGGGGGTGCGTGGGATGTGTATGAGGGACCAACCGTAGTCGTGGCATCGTGTGGGGTGTCAAAGAGAAGCTCTCGTGGTGTAGACCACGACTGGTGGAATGTCCATGTCATCTGTGACGTCATTGGTGACGTCATCAGTAGGAGAAGTAGCCAAAGTGGGCATTTTGGGGGTGTGGAGGAAGGTGTTTGGGTAGAGATGGACCATCCATGGTCCGAATGCGTCGTGTGAGGTGTCATCTTGTAGCAACGCCCGACAACGCCAAGCTTAACGCTTCAACGCCCTGGTGAAATAGCTCAGAAGCTCTGATTTTCTAGATATTCCATGGAGTTGTCACTAATTCATCGAAATGCATTGAAGCCCGTCAGCGCCCATTGTTACGCCTTAACGCTCTGTCTGTACGCCTTAACGCCCGTCTCAATGCTTTAACGCCTTATCGTCCTATCCTAACGCCCTAACACGCATAGCTAGTCAATCGGTGAGCTGGGGAAGTAGCCAATCAGTGCAGCCATACGGGCATTCACGGCGTGCAAACCGCGGCATGTAAAGCATGCAACAAAATGTAGCACTACATATGACTCATTATGTCTATCATAATCAACGTTGGCCATGATGGCCGAGTGGTCTAAGGCGCCAGTCTTAAGTGCTGGCCCACATATGTGGGACGTGGGTTGGAATCCCACTCCTGACACCCACCTTTTTCGTTGTTCTTCGTCATGTTGTAAAACCATTGTACAAATATAGCACTATATATCAATCGTTAGGACCACGATAACCAGCGTTGGTCAGGATGGCCGAGTGGTCTAAGGCTCCAGTCTCAAGATCTATGAAATTGTCTTCCCTGGGGTATTGGTATACTGGTCTGCACATGATGGAGTGGGTTCGAATCCCCCTCCTGACATGCACCATTTTACTGGTCACACGAAGTCGTAGTAATGAGAAAGTTATTGTTGAGATAGTGTAGTCTCTCAATTGCGGGTAAGTAAAAGTCAAGGGAAGTAATCCAGTTTAGTAGTACAGAAAGTAGAAACTATCAGGGTTAATATGGGGTGTGGGGTGTCCTCTTGAAGCTCTCGTGGTATAGACCACGACGTTAGGGCTTTCCATGTCATTTGCGACGTCATTGGTGACGTCATCAGTACGAGTAGTAGCGAAATTGTGAGTGTGTGGTGGTGGTAGTAATGATGTGTGGTGGTGGTAGTAATGATGTGTGGTGGTGGTAGTAGTGGTGTGTGATGGCGGTGGTGGTGTCTGTACATTTAGGGACTAACTCGTGTCCCCCATCAGTCCATACGTATTGGTCGGCTAATCAAATTTTCGCTACCACTCTTACTGATGACGTCACCAATGACGTCGCAAATGACTTGGAAATCCCTCATGTCGTGGTCTACACCACGAGAGCTTCAAGAGGACACCCTACACCCCATATTAACCCGGATAGTTTCTGCTTTCTGTACTACTGAACTGGATTACTTCCCTTGACTTTTACTTAAACGGAATTGAGAGATTACGCTATCTCCGCAACAACAGTCTCATTTCTATGACTCCGTATGACCAGTAAAATGATGCGTGTCAGGAGTGAGATTCGAACCCACGCCCGCATGTGCAGTCCAGTATACCTATACCCCGGGGAAGACAATTTCATAGATCCGGAGACTGGCGCCTTAGACCACTCGGCCAACCTGATCAACGCTGGATATCGTGGTCATAATGATGCTTCTATACTGCTATATTTGTACAATGGTTTTACAACATGGGGGAGAATAACGAGAAAGATACGCGTCAGGAGTGGGATTCGAACCCACGTCCCATATATGTGGACCAGCACTTAAGACTGGCGCCTTAGACCACTTGGCCATCATGACCAACGTTGATTATGATGAGCATAATCAGTCATATATTGTGCTATATTTTGTTACATACTTTTACGTCCCGCGGTGTGCACGTCGTGAATGCCCTTATGGCTGCACTGATAGGTTACTTCCCCAACCCGCCGATTGACTGGTCTATGCGCGTTAGGGCGTAAGGATAGGGAGTTAAGGCGTTAAGATAAGACGTTGAGATGGGCGTTGAGACGGGCGTTAAGGCGTAGTGATATGGCGTTACGGCGTAACAACGATCGTTGACGGGCGTCACTGCATTTCGATGAATTAGTGACAATTCCATGAAATATCTAGAAAATCAGAGCTTCTGAGCTATTTCACCAGGGCGTTGAAGCGCTAAGCTTGGCGTTGGTGGGCGTTGCTACAAGATGACACCTCGCACGACGCATTCGGATCACGGATGGTCCAGCTCTACTCCAAACACCTTCCTACCCACGCCTAAAATGCCCATTTGGCTACGGTAAGTTCCTAAGTATTGGCGACCCTAAGTAAATTCGAACACGGGCATTTTTCGCCAAGTCACGTGACACTGTTTCCTAAGTAATCGAAAACGGCCCATTCGCGAGAAACCGCGGTCCTAACTATTCGAAAAACCCCCATTTATCGCCGTTGCAAGATTGATAATATTGTGGGCTTATGTAGTTGTGCGATGAAAACAACTTCCAGATCAACGAGTTTCCTTAGAATTAGTATATCATAAACCTTGCAAACTTTTTGAGCACTTTGAACATAACCAATTGTAACAACTAAGTTGATTTTCATTATGTCTCAAACGAAATGTTCCCAATGTTTGAACCGCGATTTTTCATGGTCATTAAATTGGAATATTGCCGGTTTACGGGGACGTGCGATATTAAACATTGCCGATTGAAGAGAGCATACGTTCGATCGGCAATGATACTGAAAACATATTTTTGTACTGTTCAGACAAAAATAATTTAGAAACGTATCATTTCCAACGAACGCGGCGATTCAGAATATTTTACGGCCGTAGAATTCGCGGTGCTGCACATGTTTGCGCCCTTGTATGCAACTTTTCAGGTGCAAGCAAACTGTGATAAATAATTATTCCACCGAACATAAACTGAATAGAGATTTGTTGTCATCTTTCTTTTCCAGATGGTGATTTATATCGGGTGTAAACTCCCTATTTTTGGAGATGCCAAAACAGTGTAAAAGACAACCAGACGCGTAACGTATTACAGACTGCATAACGGTGGAAAGACATTCAAATCCGCAATAATGATAACCCGTCAAGTTAACGCTCATTATTGATATTCCGGATGAATTCAAGTCAGTAATTCTTCTTTTTCTTTTCTCAGATCGCGATTGATATTGAGCATAATAACTCTTGATTTGGAGACAGAATCCGAGAATCGTAACTTACCACAAACAGCATAATGGAGGAAAGCCATTCAAATGTTCCACCTGTCCGTACATCCCCATCTGTGAATAACGAAATTTGAGATTGTTGTACAGAATTAGCCTATATCAACACATCTCCACCACACAATGCTTATATTAGAATAAACTTCAATTTCATGAAATGTATATCTATAAGTATAACCCACTGTAGTTACTGTGAGGTGACAATGTAGTATTCAACTGAGAGCCAATGAAAAACGAATGACCACTAGCAACTTATGAATAATTTGTATTTATGTTCATTGACGGAAAGCCATTCAATTGCTCCATCTGCTTTCATTAGTACTACTCCTACTGATGACGTCACCGATGACGTCACAGATGACATGGATCTTCCTCAAGTCGTGGTCTACACCACGAGCGCTTCAACTTGACATCTCTCACGACGCCACGACCACGGATGGTCCCTCCTACACACCCCACGTACCCCCAAAATTGCTGCGTTTTATACTACGGCCAGGCTGCTCATGCGCAGAATGATGAAAACGGACTAGACACCAGTCTAATCCGACGCTACCCCAAGAGAACTTCAAAATAAAACCTCATACGGTGAAGCGATCGGATAGGAAGCCATATTAGTCCATCTAGACCTGTTTGATAAGGGTTTTCCCTAGTTTAGGGTTAAAGTCCGTGTTTCCGAATTTTATATCTTCAAACTCCATCCTAATATAACATGCACCCACCCATGACATGATCGATCTGGAAGAGCGCTTCACTTTGATACCTCCCGCGGCCCATTTGGACCAATAGTGACCCACCTCGACCCCAAAAAGTCCATCACCATGCCCCTTTTTAGTGCACATGCGCGGAATGACGCCAGTTTCACGTCACACCCATCCAGTCGGATGCTTCCTCACGAGAGCTTCGCGATGACACCCCAATCGATCCGATCGGACCATTATGGGCCAATCCAGTCCCCAAAACGTCCACCTCGATCTGCCTGCTCCGTGCGCATGCGCAATGCGAACTTTTCAACAGATTTCAACTAATAGCTTCGGGACCCCTGTATCGTGTTCTACGTGGCGAGACGAGAAAAACAAGGGGCCACACCCTATACCGCAAATGTCGATGCGTAGGTTTCCCAAACATTGTTCACTGCGCCAGTAATCAAACACATTTTTTCTCAGGACAGTTGGTGTCAAATCCAAATATGCATGAAATAAAAATAAAACAAAAAACAAATTATTTTCTGCAAAAGAGAAGTTATCGTTAGTTTTCATTGAAGACAGCAAGGCATCAGGATGTTCCTAATGGAAATGCTGGAGATGATGTTAGATTTAAAACTTGATACGAAGACCACTGAATCATCAAAATGATTTATGGCCTGATTGAATTTAAGAGTAAAATTGATCAACTAATGAGGACGGCTACCTCTGCTCTGTTAAGCGCCATCAGTGACTGCGTTGATCAGGTGACAATTGATGGCACCTAGTGACCGGTCGTCAGTGAACATCAGTGAATACCCATCCTTTCCCGGTTAGCATCTGCATTCTAATAAAATAGAAAGACAATTTGGTATGATGTTTAAACCTGTCTTCCCTTATGAATCAAGTTGCGTATATGGAAATCAGTTTTGAGAGATTGAATAATTCTAAAATTAATAAATTTGATGTAAATTCAAAACCCACTTATTCCTTTCAATTATTTTTTATACTAATACTTTCAGGTCAAACGAATCTTGAAAGTTACTTTTTGCGAACATCTTCATGAGAAACCTGGAGATTGTGAAAAACTTGTTGTGATGATTTTTCTGGAATGAACTTTCCAAAGAAATATAAAATGATAGAATTGTAAAACCTGTACACTGAATTTTTTTGTCTTTGATATTACCTAATGCGTACATTAGTTCTCTATTTTAGTTTTGCGCCATCTAATACTTGCCGTATGATAGAGATGAATGGTGTTGGCGATATCAACCAGAAGCCGCAGTCTGACGACCAACCGGTACCAGTCCTCAACGACATGCTGAAAATGGGTTATCTGGGCCAACCAGCTTGTAACCTTGGACGATTGGGTCAATCTACTAACCAATATGCTGAAGATGATTATTTTGTAGAATGGGATCTATTAACTAACCAGTTACCGGGTATAGTAAGAGAATTTTCACAATGATAATTTATTATTAATCTTGACATATGTGTAGCTTTTATTAATAATTTTAACACATATGAACCCGATAACTATAAATAGGGTTCAACAATACATTTTTACCAAGGTAAAACAGTACATCGTCCTCAGTGCTCATTTGTTATGTTCTGTTAATCTTTTAATGAATGACGTCCATACGTCGAGCATTGGGACTGTAAATATAGTACACGACTGTTATATCTTCCCAGAATATTTCCAGGAATGATCACTTGATATTTGATTATCAAGCTTGGTATTAGAACAGTCTGTACCAGGAAATGTTGGCAGGGGTGACCACATACTTCTAACAGTACATGGTCCCACAACTACATCAAGCTATTCAGTAGATTTTCTGGATTTAATTTACGCTCGCTTTTCCCATTTTAGTGGAGCCTACAAAACATGGATGGCAACAAGAGGAAAGAAAAAGAGCTCAATTGGCCCCAAGACCTCTCAGCTGTTCTGATTCAGATGCAAGAGTGGTTTAACTAAAGGGAAGTTTCTATATAGTTGTTTAGTATACACATGCACTTCAACTCAAAGGTTAATTTACACGGAGTTCTGGCTCATCACCAGATTCATGTGGTGTAGATATACACTTGTATACATGAAAGGAATCAATATTATTCTTCACAGGATTGCTGTAAAAAATAAGTCGAAGATTAACAAAAAAAACCATTCCGAGCGGTAATAAACTGACCAATCAGAGGCCACTGTAGTCACTGGTTACATCAAATATTTGACCAAAATGACGCTTTCATGTCTGTTTGATTGCTGATACTTTGTTCAAATGAAGAAGTGATTGAGAATATATATCCTATAAAAACATGTTATTCATAAGTTGGTCCAATTCAGGTTTACATGATGTTTACTAGGTAGCACTATTGAGAAACTGTCATATATTATGAGAATATAATGGCTTTAACGCGGTCGAAGCACTGTTTGAAATCAATATAAGTTTCAGTCCAATGGCTGATGCAAAAAAAATGTCTTTATGTTTGTGGAAAACACAAGAATCTTCAAAAGTCTAAGTCTTTCCCCAATTTTCAGGTGGCATGTTCCACACACTACAAGTGTTTTGGACCTAGGATGTACACTGAATGTAGATTTCGAATCAACATTTGAAAGCAAATTAAAAATGGTCAGACTTGATTTACTTTCTAATGAACAAAATCAGTCATCTCTTTTTTCGCAATAATCTGGGTTCAGAATTGCCACAACGCCCTTTAAAGAAAGATAATCTTTATATCCAATATGTATGGCCATAATGCATCATGGGGTCATTGTTGAGTTTAGTGCTCTCTCCAAATAGGGGGACAAATAGAGATAAGGTATAGATGTAAGGGGACATTAGGGTGAGCTTTATAGTTAGCATAGTGCCTAGATTTTGAATTCGACAGCCATCAGAAGGATTAGGCTTAGGGTTTATTTTGTAGATATTTAGCTTAGGTTCTTATCTGGTTAGGAGTTGTGCTCAAAACCCAACAATGACCTAATAAGGTAATAACAAAAAACAAACCTTTCTGTAATGTGATCATTTTATTGTGGGTCGTGCATGGTAACATTTTCTTGATTGACAATTCAGTCCATGATGGTATTGAGGATTGATACCAAACTAATAGTTGTGGCAAGTTCGAGAACTACGAGATTGCAATAAACCTAAACAAATGACCTGGCCGTCCAGATGATGAAAACAGAAGACAAATACATTTGTCACCATCCACTGTGCATCAAATTGATGTCCCGTCTTGCCGAGCAATACTCCGTGATGCTTGGATTATGATTGTCCTTTCTTTCTGTCAGATCCGGTATTCATTATTTAGCCGTCGTCCACAAAATGGCTTTTTTTCGCTGGACACTTGGC
>JAVTVY010050322.1:0-23613 GCA_036873755.1 Hanleya hanleyi
TTGTACTAGACAACACGAATACATTATGACGTCTCTCTATGTAATTGAGTCCCGGTACATGAAACAACTGTACTGAAGTTTTATATGGAGAGAATTACAAAGTTATTTCAAGCGTGATATATTATCGATATCACGGAGAAATGGTAGTCATTTTGTATAGTTCAGTTTGTTCTACACGCTGCAAAAAAAGACAATTTATGCAAACTTATCTACTGATTTTTGACAAACTCCAAAGTAGACGACTAATTAAAATGAACAGACCATAATAGTTCATTCTGCGAGACCAACGTCTACACCACGGAAATGGGTTTTTATAGACAATTGCGAGTATCGTGATAGGCTGACCGTTTGCATTTATTATTCAATGTTTTTATTGAATTTAGTTAGAGGTGTACTGTTTTAATGCACCTTTACACGATACCCCCCCCCTTTCTCTCTCGACTCGGGAGTCAACACTTCATCAACAACAATGGTGACATATGGGTTTTATCGACCCGGACAGTATGGTACTTGTTACAGAGTATGGCGTTGGTATCACTCCAATGTAATACACAGCCTTTCCGGATATGCCGCCAACAAAATAACAGGAGCACCGGAAGTGACGTGTTATCGCGAGTGCAATCATATAGAAACTTGTATTCTGTAAAAACACAAACGCTTTGTTCCTCATATGCTTCTTTAATAAAAGTATTTGCTCAACACCGAAAGTGGCATATACCGGTACACAGGTTAGGAAAATCCCGCTCTCTAAAATGGAGGTAAAAAGGGTAGTTTTCGCTCAATAAATCAGTTCACATAATGAATTCAGCAAAATCCTCTTGTGGCGCATACAGACATATCTATTCGCATTAAATGATCGTAAAAAAGTAAATTGTCATCTATCTAATTTGCATAATAATAGGCCAAACATCCTTCGTGCAGTTTAATCAACATTGGCTGGTTCTTCACATGGCAAATTAATTTGATGACATGGAACAATAGATAAATCAATGCGCCTGAAATTTTGATGCATTGGTTCAGAAGGAATCAAAAGTTATTGAACATTTATTTTAGAGCGCGGGATCGCCCAAACCGGCTTATTCATCTGCAATGGACCTGAACGCTGATGACGTAATATATCTCTTTCAATCACGTCATAAATTGTACATTCATTCATCTCAAGACAGGTGCCCACTTATCCAGAAATCCACGGTAGCATCGCTTATTGTAACACGAAACTAATTAAATTGTCAACGCGCAGTTCACGTGCCGCACGGCGTGAAGTTCTATATGTAACCCGATACACTAAATTAAAGCTTGCTCTTCGAATGTGCCGGTCCAGGGACCTCGCGTTGGCAATTAAGTTGATGTCAGGTTACATGAGAGAGGTGACAGGCTAGTTGAATTGTATAACGATCCCCACCAGCCATTTAATCGTCATGGATATTGGCGGCCTGCATTGCATCAAGGATAGAAGTGGCGTTTACTTGTCATTGATGTTAGGGGCCCATGTTATCAGGCGTCAGGCCTATTCAGATTAAGCGGGAAACGATTTGTTCCGTGTCATTACAGCGTTGCGCATAATATAGACCCCTACCCAAGTTTCCGCTTTAAAATATGGAATACAAACCTGACAGAAGAAAATATAAAGCCAACAATAGATAGCCGGGTTGATGGTCAGGTCCCAGCTTCATTGATGTCCAGAACGGGAACAGACTAGCTGCCATGTAAATGGTGGAGACTATCACTGTTATGCTGGGTCCAAATCGGTTATCCAGGTAACCACTCAGGAAATAAACGTGGGAGCCGATTAGCTCAGCTGAGGCCACCATGGATACTGTCCGGAAATGCATAAAATAAACAAAACAATCCGTTACATGGGACCCTGGTCTTATAGAATTGAGTTTTGTAGAAACACAGTGCATGACGGGATATCTCCCAGCTTTAAAGCACTTGATTGGTCTTTTAAAATGTCGAAACAAAATCCGGGCTTTTCATTGGCCCGTGGAGAAAACTGGGAGAAAATTCAGCCAATCATTTTTCTATGTTTCTGTAACGTTTCATCAGCTATGAAGCGTATTGTCAAATATCCAGTGAGCTATGATCGAAATTTTTACGAAGTAGGCCCTCATTTGCAAATTATCCGGTAATGAGTGAGTCAGTCAGTTAGTCAGTCAGTCAGTGAGTCCATCCGAATCCTTTCTCCGGCAGAATAAGGAGAACCGTTGACATTAGAAGCTTCATTTGTGGCATGAACGTGCATTAGGAGACTGTTACCAGCAAGTTATGAGCTGACCTACTTTTGATGAAATTTGACTTACTTAGGTGAACTATCAACCACGAAATTGACAAAAACATGTCCTAATGTCTCTAAGACCATGGAAATGCGCTCAATTAGGTCAATGTCAGCCTGGGTCAAGGTAAATGTGAGCTACTTTCTTACCCAATTTCTGACCTAATTAGGTGACCTAATTTTACCTACTTAGGTGATCTATAAACCTCGAAATTGGCAAAAACATGCCCTAAGCCTCCTAAGACCATGGAAACCCTTACTGTCCAGAAGTGTCACACTTCATGTGAAGTGTGCCTAGAAGTGCCTCTGAAGAGTACACTTGAAAGGCACTTCAACAACAGAGAAAAATATTGGCACACTTCAAAGGTACTTCATTAGAAAAAGGCAGTAGTCAAGGGACTCCTCAAAGACACTTCATGGACTTTGTCAATTTCATAACAAAAAATGAGGGACTTCAGAGACACTTCTGAGACTTTCTTTTTGTTCGGCATAATCCAAGGTACTCCTCAAAGACACTTCTTGGACTTTGTCAGTTCTTCAGCGAAACTTAGGGGACTTCAGAGACACTTCTGAGACTTTGTTTTTGTTCTGCATAATCTAAGGTACTCCTCAAAGTCACTTCTTGGACTTTGTCAGTTATATAGCATAACTTGGTGGACTTCCCCTTGCAAAAAATATCTTCTAGCATCCTATAAGATTTTGAAAAATCCTATAAGATTCTAAAAACTCATATGAGCTTCTAAAATATAAGATTCTGAAAAATCCTATAAGATTCAATCCAATAGGATTTCTAGATTATTGGAATTTTCCTATAAACTGTTACAGTAACATAACATTATAAATTAGAACTACATGTATACAAGTTTCAATGATATTAATTAGCTCTGGGAATATCCCAGCTTAAAGTTGGCTGATTTGATTTCACTCAGTGACATCAAATCTCATTTCAATGAAACCACTAAACATCAGATTTGTACTTCACGGTTCAAAATAGCTACAACTGTGTAAAATATTCACATGTGGTTACTGACATTACTCAGAACTGTGAACACTTTTTTGGATATTTTAAAGTGATCAGTACTATGGGTTTCTATTTGAATAAAATAAAGATGTTAATAATATCAGCCTCTCACATATTAGATAAGAAATCTTGTTGAATTCAGATTTTATAATCATTCCAAATCCATGATTTTATAGTAAAATTGGACAAGATGGGAAAATATTGTTAGAAGAATCAGTTCTAACATAATGTCAGCAACAAAAAATACCCATTAAAGAATACTTTATATTATCCTCTTCATTATTATCACTAAATATAATATATATATAATTTCTGTTCCTGATAGTCTTTTTCTTCTGAACTGTCTTGTCAAAATGGGTGGAGTTATCTGCCCTTGAAAATTTAATTGAACACCGAGGGCGCCACCAGTTGATAACAAACAAAATACTGACCTCTCCAACTGCAAAAATCAGATGGATTTGTTCATGTTAAGCTAGAACTATGGAGGTTTGAAGAACTGTATTGCAGATGGTGATGAGTGCAGCTAGTGATATGGTAAGTAAATTATAAATATAACTATAATTTTTCTGTTTTTCATAACTTAATAAGCAAAGAACTGAGCTGAACAGTGATGTAGACCTGGGAGTATCAGCTATTTATTTTATCAACAAGTTTCCCTTGACATATTAAAAAATTGATATTGGCCTCAAGAAATATTTTGCTATATGGACTGCAGGTTGTTATAATGTACTCCACCTTACAATTGCAGTCAAATTTAATGGGTCATGTAACATGGCGAAATATCCATATCTCTGTCCCAATATCACTTTCAGATCTATCCAGGTTGATCAAGGCAGTGTGAGGGTGAGATATTTTTATCACAAAACTGTTCTGTTCATGTCAAAACAGGTGGATTTAACTGGTTGGGGGGATGGTAGCTCTAAATAAATTATCTCGTTGTTTTAATTTTTTATTGATTCATACATTGTATTGATTTTTTTACTTGCAGAATGTAGAATATTCCCATACCAGATTTTTGACAAAATGGTAAAGAAATAAGTTTTAGAATATATTGATAATAAAATGTTAGCATTACCTGTTTTAGCTGTAATCAGAAAAAGTATAATCAATTATGATTAGACTTAATTTTCATCATTATAACAGGCTATATTTTCCTTGTCTATTGATTGCACTATTCATATACCAAAGCTAAGGATCTTCACACTTCAATTGTACATTTTTACCCACATCTTGAGAAATGAGAACATTTCATTTCATACATTTATTTCATTTCAAAAATTTAAGAATACAATTTGTAGTTAATAAACATTTATTTGTTATTTGAAACCTTGTATGAAGATTTAGTTGAACCAGGAATTAACAGAGACAAATTATCAAAATCCACATGATTGTTTCTAATGGCTTCTTTGTCAATACTTTCATAATTCCAGAATACAGCTGCAACAAGGAACTCGGCTCACTTCAAGCAGCCACTCGACTGATGGGAAAATTAATGAGCACACCTAGGTATGGTTGATTTCGTCATAGTGTATATTGGCTAGAACATCA
The DNA here is from genome assembly GCA_036873755.1 of Hanleya hanleyi. Taxonomy (NCBI): domain Eukaryota; kingdom Metazoa; phylum Mollusca; class Polyplacophora; order Lepidopleurida; family Hanleyidae; genus Hanleya; species Hanleya hanleyi. The sequence continues at coordinate 4,842 of JAVTVY010050322.1, forward strand.
CACAAACTGTTTATCTCCATTGTTGTATATCATGGAGTACTAAAGAAAGGATAATAGACATCTTCATCAATCTTTTGTAAATCGTAGGGATGTGTTCCATTCTTTACCCTTTATGGTAGTCAACCTATTCAATCATCCTGAGTGTATTAAAAAAAAAAAAAAAAACTGGATTGCATGTCATATGGAACCATATATACAACTGATCAGGTTTTAATTATATGCATGTATTTATCGCCACAGGCCAAGAAGTTCACAATTCAGACTGGTGGGTTTCAGCGTTGGGTTACATCCGAGTGGACCTCAGGGCAACTGAAGTAAACTATTCTTCGAAAGATCTGCTGCTTCAAGTTCAAGTTGGAAAAGAACACGGTCACCCTTGAATAATTGTAACAGTCACCCAAATGATATAAAGGACAACTGGGGTTGATTTCGATATAGCCGGTTTATTCTTCAGCGTATATATAAAACCCTAAAATGATACAAACAATAATGCGTGTAAATGTCTAGTATACAGATAATCTTGCATATAATCATGAAAGCATAAAACAGTGCAATATATAATCAGTGCTGTATATAATTAGTGCAACATCTACATGTATTCAGATTATCGGAAAATCACGAATGCTATCTAACATGTACGGTACAGCAGTTTACGTATATAAACAAGATGTGTACCCTAGACCATTTAGCATTTACACTGAGACATATGAATGCACGTCTCTCAGAATATATACACTTTACAACAGTAACACTTACCCTATCAGAGTGACAGGGGTTTCCGGATAAATCCGTCGTCCCAAACACGTACGAATGCCTGAATAAACGAATATGTACATTTAGCACAAATAGTATTTGGCTAAACTAATCAACACTAAATATGTACAGATTTCACGACATTCATACAATACCGTGCCAAAAGGAACGAGTCCCTTAAAACATAGATTTGAGATGATTGTAATTGTATTGAACCATTACATTTACATAGAATACATAGTTACAATCATGAGATTAACATATATCATGTCTGCATGATTATGAACCACTAAACACGGGAATCGCCCACATTTATGCAACTCGAAAGAACAAACCTGCGCGTTCTCAGTGTACCCGAAAGCAGTAGTACGTATACAATTTACAATTACTTCTATACGGAAAGACATAAGCAATGACATTAAAATATACAGAATAATATACTTACTTGTATCAATCTGCAGAACAAGTACAGCATCAAGTTTCTCAGAGCCCAGGTATATACAGTTTCAAAGTATTCGACAGTTTCAAAAACGTCTGACCGCATCAAGTATACAGTGTGTATGTTTTAACATATATCAACCGTTCTGGTTTTTAGGTAAATTGCATGCTGCCACCATACAATTTACACCGGGCGCGAAACCTGAAGCTAACAAAGACAATGGGATTAATCAAGTTAAAATATAGAAGTCTGTATATGCGCCAGCTTGGCGCCACTACCCTCCCAGAGGGTCTGGACAAGTGCACCCGGCTGTCATCGGATTAAACATATAAAAACATCCTACAAATAAATACATCACAGAAATACAATACAACACTGCTACACAGTCGCACTATAATATGTGCTATATTATAGCTGAACGTGTAAAGGTATTCTACAAATAAAATACATGAAATAAATACATGACTCTGCCACATAATAATACTGCAATAAATTCTCATACCAAAGACTGCATGTAAATACATACATATATAGTACTGTGCTGTATTTTGTCTCAAGGATTTGTGCTAGCGGTTTATTGTAAATATTTTATGATGTACTGTTCTGTCTCACTCTGTATTTTCTCTGAATAAAACTTTCTCTGCTCAAATATGTATTTGTGTATTCTTTTCTGGGAAAGTAAATATCTCGTAAGGCTATACATACCTTTTCATCATACGGATTTGCTATGATACTAATAAGGTACTTCAAGAGCACTTCAGAAGTGCATATGAAAGGTATCCTTCTGTAGAAGAGTGGATGAAGTGACTTGCCATATAAGGACATTGAAGTGCCTGAAATATTCTAATTAGGTACTTCAAGAACACTTCAGAAGTGCCTATGAAGGTTACCCTTCTGTAGAAGTGTCTATGAAGTGCCTTTGCAGTACCTAATTAAAATATTTGAGGCACACTTCTAAGTGACTTCATTGTGACTTCAATGCCCTTATATGGCATTGCTACAAAACAATACCCACACTGCAAGCACACTTCTGACTCTGAGCCTTGCACTTCAAGGTTGAAATATGGCCACACTTCAAAGTTACTTCAAAGTTACTTCAAAGACACTTCTGGACAGTAAGGGAATGCACTTAATTAGGTCGATGTCAGTGTGACCTGACCTAATTGGGTCAAGGTCAATGTGGCCTACTTTCTGACCCAATTTCTGACCTAATTAGGTGACATAGAAACCTCGAAATTGGCAAAAACATGTATTAGGTCAAGGTACACACTTCGTAGGTCCTGTGACGTTAGTAACACTGCCATAGTCAACATCCTAAAACAAATGCTAAAAACTACATTGCCCGAGAAAAGTAAACATATTTGCAAAACTTACCTTCTGTTTGCGTGAGATTAAAATGCGACTTAACATATCCCTCGTATATCACGAATTTGTACGAGAATCCGGCTATAAATGCTCCAACCACACAACCAACCAGACACAAAAGTATGAGAAGTCGACCCATATCCATGTCCAATATCGAGCTGTAGTAGGAAATCTGGAATTACAGAAGGTCCCCGTGTATTTCGATCACCCTTATATCCACGAGATGTAATTGCTTCCCGCAAATAAATCGATTGCATGTAAATGTACGAGATATTATGAATATAATCGATAGGAGTGAGATTGATAACGAAAAACCGCACAGCAATGTCCTTGTGGTAGAGCACTCGCTTCGCAACCGACAGGTCCCAGGCTCGATCCCGACCCTAGTCATACATAGGTCTTAAATAATGGAGCTTGTAACTTCCTGGCTTGGCCCTTAGCAGCAGGAGGACAGATCAAGGACTGCTTGACCCGGGGTCAGGATAATGTGACTGGGTAGTCGCGATATGAAGGAATAATTGTTGAACGCGATGTTTAACCTACTCTCTCAATCTGTAGTGAGGCAATGTTAGTAGTAAGTTAAGTCAACGTGATTATCACATAGTATACAGTAATTTGTAAAGGCATCCAAGCGGGAAATATATTCAAGTCTATAAAAAGTATTTTAAAACGTTGAACTTCATTTCACGTCAAGCCTGGAGACACACCATCAAGTGTGACCATATTGATAGAAGATTGCAGTGGCCAATAGCTTTCTTACAAGCTTAACACACTGTGTCGTACCTGTGCAGGATATAGCGAATGACCGAAACAGTCTTCCATAAATTTTGTCTCACTTGTTCATGAAAACCTGCCTGCAGTTCTGTTGAATCTGACCTAGATGTCTTCAATGGGGTTAATGTCCCCTGGCAGTGCGCGGATGCTAATTCACTGATGTTCAGTGGACAACCGGTTGTTGCTAATAGTCCGGGAGCCAGGATCGGGTTTTGGTGAAATTGTTCACCCCATCGGCCTAGTCAGGAGGAATTTGACGAACTACGCAAAGAGGATTTGTTCGCGCTGTGTAAATTCCTACAAATTAAAGTTAAAACATCTTGGAGAAAGCAAGAAATTAAGAAACTCATTATTAAACATTTTGTTAGCAAACAACTTTGGGATGAAAGTGGTTTTGATTTAACTGTGGAAACAGCTGATTATTTGGAAATAAAGAAATTAGAATTGCAACATCACCTGGAATTAAAGAAATTAGAATCAGACAGAATTAGAGAGAGAAAAGTTAGAAAAAGAGGAGAGAGAGAAAGAAAGAGCATTACAGAGAGATAGAGAAGAGAAAGAGAAAGAAAGACAGTTTCAGTTAGAATTGAAGCATATGGGATTACAGTCGCGAACTGGTCCTCCTACACATGCACCTGTACAATCACAATCAAAATTTGATGCGGCTCGTCAAATACGTCTCGTCCCACCATTTCAGGAAAAAGAAGTTGATAAATATTTTCTGCATTTTGAGAAAATTGCTGAAAATTTAAACTGGCCAAAAGAAAATTGGAGTTTACTTCTTCAAAGTGTTTTGATCGGAAAGGCAAGGGACATTTACACTCAATTGACGGTAGAGCAAGCATCAAATTATGATATGGTGAAGGATTTAATCCTCAAAGGTTATGAATTAGTTCCTGAAGCCAAAAGACAAAAGTTTCGTAGTTGTGAAAAAGAAAACTCTCAGACTCATGTAGAATTTGCTCGTTCAAAAGAACAGTTATTTGATAGGTGGTGTGCTTCGGTTAAAATTGACATCAACTTTGAAAACCTCAGACAGCTTATGCTAGTAGAGGAATTTAAAAGGTGTATCCATGGTGATATTAGAACATTTCTTGATGAAAAGAATGCCAACACTTTAGACGAAGCAGCCCGATTTGCTGATGAATACGCTCTGACACACAAATTATCATTTGTCAATGCTGTTAAACCAAGTTCATTCCAGTCTAACATCTCAGGTAACAAATCCAGTTCTTTCTCAAGGCCTAAAACTTTTAACCCCAGTTACAAAGGTCAAAGGTCAAACACAAAGTCTCAGTCACCCACTTTTAACCCTCAAAATAAGTCTCCCGATTGCAGCTACTGTAAGAGGGACGGCCATTTATTGGCTGATTGTTTTAAATTGAAAAGAAGACGACAAGATCAAGCCTTTCAAAAGCCTAGTGGTTTCCTCACTTCAAGATCTATACCCAAGCAGGTTAGTGACGTTCATAATGTATATGACGTTAAGATGGCCAAGGACACTGTTCCTATTAGTTCTATCAAGGATAAGATTGACAGTTTTTCAAATCCTGTTATGGAGATTTTTGAACCATTTATCCACAATGGTTTTGTGTCACTTTCAAGTGATTTTTCTAATGCTACTCCTGTGAAGATTTTGCGAGACACGGGTGCATCCCAGTCTCTTTTGTTGGCAGATATTTTGCCGTTTTCTGATTCTTCATCTGCAGGCGGTAATGTCCTGATTTAAGGGGTAGATTCTGTAAATTACACACCCGTTCCGCTCCATAACGTTCATCTGTCTTCCGACTTGATTTCTGGACCTGTTACGGTGGGTATTAAAGGTAGTTTACCTTTGGAAGGTGTTCAATTACTTCTGGGAAATGATCTTGCGAGAGATAAGGTCGGGATTAACCCGATTTTAACTGACAAGCCTTGTTTAGATCAGATCCTTGATCCAGTTGAAGACGAAATTCAAAGTTTGTATCCTGCTTGTGCAGTTACTAGAGCCATGAGTAAATTGGCTGAGGAGTCTGAAAAGTCTCTTAAAGATGACGTCATCGATGACGTTTGTTTGGCCGACACCTTTGTGTGTTTAAATGATGAGGCTGATAAGCCACATTTGGACAGCAAATTGGAATGTTCTAATGACGAAATTTCAAAATCACAGCTGGTTATTGAACAGCATAGTGACAAGGTCATTTTCAAGTTTTTTGACAAGGCAGTAGATGAGTGTGATGTAACTCAAGAGCCTGTGTGTTACTTTTGTAAGAATGGTGTTCTTATGCGCAAATGGCACCGCCAAATGTGTCAACTGATGATGAGTGGGCAGTTAAGTATCAGATTGTGGTACCAAAGTCATATCGTTTAGATAGCCTCAGACTAGCACATGAAACACCTCTTTCAGGCCATTTAGGTGTTAACAAAACATACTACAAAATTCTGAATCATTTCCAAACCAAACCATACCAAAGGCCCCTCTACAACCAATCCCTACATTTGGGGAAGCTTTTAGTAGGGTGATTATAGATTGTGTTGGTTCATTACCAAAAACAAAGTCAGGCAATCAATACATGTTAACAATCATGTGTGCTTCAACCAGGTTCCCTGAGGCCATTCCTTTACGGAATATTAAGGCAAAAACTTAGTTAAGGCCTTAGTTAAGTTTTTCACACTTGTCGGCCTACCCCAGTCTGTTCAGTCTGATCAGGGATCTAATTTCATGTCAGGAATCTTTCAACAAGTCATGCATGAATTGGGAATAAAGCAGTACAAATCATCTGCATACCACCCAGAAAGCCAAGGCGTATTAGAAAGATTCCACCAAAGATTAAAGAACATGATTAAGACTTATTGTTTTGACACTGAAAAAGACTGGGATGAAGGCATACATTTGTTATTGTTTGCTGTTAGAGAGTCTGTTCAAGAGTCTTTAGGCTTCAGTCCATTTGAATTAGTCTTTGGTCATACAGTTAGAGGACCACTTAAACTGCTGAAGGAAAAGCTTCTAGACAGTGACCTTGACTCATGTAGTCTCTTACATTATGTGTCGGACTTTTGCACCAGGTTGACCAAAGCACGTGATTTGGTCATGTTAAATTTAAAGTCAGCTCAAAAAGGTATGAAAATAACCTATGATAAACATGTCCTTAAACGGAGTTTCAAACCTGGTGAGAAGGTACTGGCTTTCCTGCCTATTTCTGGTAATCCATTTCAGGCTAGATATTTTGCTGTTTTCTGGTTCTTCATCTGCAGAGAGTAATGTCCTGAATAAACGGGTGGATTCTGTAAATTACACACCCGTTCCGCTCCATAACATTTATCTGTTTTCCGACTTGATTTCTGGACCTGTTACGGTGGGTATTAAAGGTAGTTTATCATTTGAGGGTGTTCAATTACTTCTTGGCAATGATCTTGTGGGAGATAAGGTCGGGGTTAACCCGATTGTAACTGACAAGCCTTGTTTGGATCAGATCCATGATCCAGTTGAAGACGAAATTCAAAGTTTATATCCTGCTTGTGCAGTTACTAGAGCCATGAGTAAATTGGCTGAGGAGTCTGAAGAGTCTTTTAAAGATGACGTTATCGATGACGTTTGTTTGGCTGACACTTTCGTGTGTTTAAATGATGAGGCTGATAGGTCACATTTTGATAGCAAATTGGAATGTTCTAATGACAAAATTTCTAAATCACGAAAGTATCAGATTGTGGTACCAAAGTCATATCGTTTAGATAGCCTCAGACTAGCACATGAAACACCTCTTTCAGGCCATTTAGGTGTTAACAAAACATACTACAAAATTCTGAATCATTTCTATTGGCCAGATTTAAAGAAAGATGTTGCAGGAATTTTGCAGGTCATGCCACACATGTCAAATGGTAGGAAAACCAAACCAAACCATACCAAAGGCCCTCTACAACCAATCCCTGCATTTGAGGAAGCTTTTAGTGGGGGGTGATTATAGATTGTGTTGGTCCATTACCAAAAACAAAGTCAGGCAATCAGTACACGTTAGCAATCATGTGTGCTTCAACCAGGTTCCCCGAGGCCTTTCCTTTACGGAATATTAAGGCAAAAACTATTGTCAAGGCCTTAGTTAAGTTTTTCACACTTGTCGGCCTACCCCAGTCTGTTCAGTCTGATCAGGGATCTAATTTCATGTCAGGAATCTTTCAACAAGTCATGCATGAATTGGGAATAAAGCAGTACAAATCATCTGCATACCATCCAGAAAGCCAAGGCGCATTATAAAGATTCCACCAAACATTAAAGAACATGATTAGGACTTATTGTTTTGACACTGAGAAAGACTGGGACGAAGGCATACATTTGTTATTGTTTGCTGTTAGAGGATCTGTTCAAGAGTCTTTAGGCTTCAGCCCATTTGAATTTGTCTTTGGTCATACAGTTAGAGGACCACTTAAACTTCTAAAGGAAAAGTTCCTGGACAGTGATCTTGACTCATGTAGTCTCTTACAATATGTGTCGGACTTTCGCACCAGGTTGATCAAAGCACGTGATTTGTCCATGTCAAATTTAAAGTTAGCTCAAAAAGGTATGAAAATAACCTATGATAAACATGTCCTTAAACGAAGTTTCAAACCTGGTGAGAAGGATCTGGCTTTTCTGCCTATTCCTGGTAATCCACCTAAGGCTAGATATTATGGTCCTTATGTCATTGAAAAGAAACTAAGTGACCTAAATTATGTAATTCAGACTCCTGACAGGCGTAAAAGCGAACAGTTATGCCATGTAAATATGTTAAAGTTATACATAGACAGAGATAGCACTAACAGTACTGTCCATCCTGTAAGTGTAGTTAGTTCTGATCCTGATACTAATGAAACTTGTGAAGAGCCCATGACAGCGGCGAAATTACAGAACTCTGACATTCTACTTAATTTGGATTCCAAGTTGTGTCATCTCGAGCCAACGCGCCAGGAAGAACTTCGAACTCTGCTCAGTCAATATGAACATTTGTTTCCCGACATTCCTACTCGGACTGATACAATTTCACATGACGTCGATGTCGGAGATTCTAATCCAGTAAAGCAGCACCCATATCGTTTGAATCCCATTAAACAAAACTACCCGAAAAAAGAGATTCAGTATTTATTGGACAATGACTTCATTTAACCAAGTAATAGTAACTGGAGTTCACCTTGTATCCTCGTTCCAAAGCCAGATGGCAGTTACAGAATTTGTACTGACTACAGTCACTCCAGAGGGTCTGTTCCAGTACAAAGTTATGCCATTTGGAATGAAAAATTCTCCAGCCACGTTCCAGCGTCTCATCAACCGTGTTACTTCCGGTTTGGAAGGATGTGAGACTTACATTGATGACGTCATTGTCTACAGCGATACATGAGAAGATCATCTACAGAGAATTCGCGCACTGTTCAATCGGCTGAGTGACGCCAAGCTGACAGTCAACCTTGGAAAAAGTGAATTTGGACATGCACGTGTGACATTCTTGGGTCATGTTGTAGGTCAGGGTCAGGTAAAGCCTGTAGATGCTAAGGTCAGTGCTATCTCGCTATTTCCAAGACCAACATGTAAGAGACAACTGATGCGTTTCTTGGGTATGGCTGGTTACTACAGGAAATTTTGTCCAAATTTTTCAGATATTACTGAACCTTTAACTCGGCTCTTAAGAAAGAGGGTAACTTTTGTTTGGACCGATGAATGTGAATCAGCTTTTGAAAAACTGAAAGCCATACTCAAGAGCGCGCCAGTTCTTTCAGCACCAGATTTTGATTCACCTTTTAAACTGGCTGTAGATGCTAGTGATGTTGCTGCTGGTGCCGTTTTGTTACAAGAAGGTATAGATGGTGTAGACCACCCAATATGTTATTTTTCACGTAAATTTGACAAACATCAGATAAATTATTCTACCATTGAGAAAGAATGTTTGGCAATGATATTGGCTTTACAACATTTTGATGTTTATGTTACTTCTTCATCGTTGCCAATTACTGTATTCAGTGATCACAATCCACTTGTTTTCATAAGTAAGATGAAAAACAAAAATCAAAGATTGTTGAGATGGAGTTTGGTGTTACAAGAATACAATATTGAAATCAGACATATTAAGGGCAAGGACAATTTGATCGCTGATTGTTTGTCTCGCATATAATGTACATATGTTTGTCAACATTTTGCTGTTGTAATATAGATTTTGTTTTGTAATAATGTTTTGAATTGTCAAGAAAGTTCCAAGTTTGAAACTTTCTTCTTTTAAGAGGGGGAGTGTCATAGTATTGCAGTATAAAATTGGTCACTGTGGATAGTTCTAGAACAATAGAGCTGAGGTAAACTTGTTTACCTTCTGTTCTGTGGTTATGATCATAGAATTTTCTCGTAATCGTGACCGATTTATCAAAATTAAAATGGCCGAAATACGAAGAGACCCGGATGATAATGGTAATCGGGTTTCAGCGCCATCTACACGTCTACACAGCGCCATCTGCACATCTATACGCCTGTATACATATTGTTTGTGGGTTAATTATTTGGAGCTTTCTAGAAGCGGTTGTGATCGTATCTGGGTTAAAATCATACGTCATTGCTGTACCGGCGGAAGCTTCTTGATTTGATAGAATAATCTCGAATGCTCGATAGAGTATAAATAGCTCGACGTTTAGTGGTCGAGAGGAGATTCAAACGGCTTTTATTTGGGTGCATAAGATCGTGCTACTGGACATTACCTTTGCCCGAGATTATTGCCTGCTGGATTGTATATTCCTGTTGGATTACTCTTGTGTGTTTGACCGCTGTTTTATCTACGTAATTGACGGAAACTGGACTACAGCTGAGCGGTATTGGACTACAGGAACGCGATTCCTGCACGTCGGCATGGACTGTATAGAGATTTGCACGTTAATACGGACTCTGAGAGATACACCGGTATAGCATTGAACAGTAAGACTTTATTTGACATTTATTTGCTGTATTGACCTAACTCAATTAGGGTTGCAAGCCAGAGGCGTGCAAACCTCTTATGATTGGTATTATTATTTTTATTCTTCCGCCGGATTTTGTCCCAAAATTTCCTTGGCCGTTATTTAACCGATGAAGTCGAAACTTCACATAGGTGTTGGGGAAAGTGAGATCTAATGCATATCAAAAGAAGAAGCTGATTGGTCAGATGGTTTGGCGGCTATCTTGGATTGACCCTAAAACCTTTCGAGATCTTCTTCTCTGGAACCGCTGGGCCGATTGACTCGAAACTTGGTACACATGATCGATGGATCGAGGTCTCTCAGTTTTATATTTGAAAATCTGCTCGGTGAAATAAAATGGTCGCCATTGACCAATCAAAATTGTCGGATTTTCAAATAACGGATTTGGACGGGGAAAGTGACTAGATATATGCATTGCGATAAGGCGACCACGAATATGCAAAGATTTTGCTCCTAGGTAACGTGGTTTGGCTGCCATCTTGAATTTTGTCAGAAATGGCACACATGTTGTACAGGCTATAATTCTGGAACTACGGGGCGTACAGCCTTGCAGTTTGTTGCATTATATTGTCCAGGAGTAGCTCTATCGGAAATTTGTGAACCATTTCAACGTAGCTTCAATAGTTGTCCCGCTATTCTCAAAGTAAATCACCCAAATTTGCGAATTGACGGAAAAAGTGCCATTCTTCCACCAGATATTGTGCGATTCGTGCAGTAAACACCGTCGACACCTTTGGCACTGAAACTTCTCACATGTATCGAGGAATGTGAGATCTAATGCCTATCCCAACAAGAAGCAGATTGGTCGGATGCTATGGCGACCATCTTGGATTGTCCCTTAAACCTTTCAAGATCTTCTCCTCTCCTCTGGAACCACTGAAGCGATTAACTTGAAACTTGGTACACATGATTGATGGATCAAGGTCTCTCAGATTTCTATTTTAAAAGTTGCTCCGTAAAACAAAATGGCCGACATTGATCAATCAAATCTGTCGGATTTTCAAATAACGGATTTGGACGGTGAAAGTGATTATGCATTGCGATAAGCCGATCACGAATATGCAAAAATTGTGCTTCTATGTCTCGTAGTTTGGCCGCCATCTTGAATTTTATCAGAAACTGAACACATCTTGTAGGGGCTATAACCCTGGAACTATAGGAGGTACAGTCTTGCAGTCTGTTGCGTTATATTGTCCAGGAGTAGCTCTTTCGGAAGTATGTCAACCATTTCAACATAGCTTTGATGGCTTCCTCAAAATTCTCAGAAGAATTTGTGAATTGACGGATTGTGTATGTTCGATCTAAAACGAAGCAAATGACATTTTGCCAGATAGGGTAGCTTCCTGATCTAACACTAATGTCGTTGGTTCATTGATTGCGATGGGTGCTTGCAACCCGAGTATTGCAACTCGTTCCTATATTTTGTATATGATTTTAGTATTGTAAATAAATATTTGATTATTAATCCTCGATTTCCCAAAATCTTTCTGTTGCGTTTTTCTATCATCATTTAGACGTAACAATACAAAAAACACATCTGATAATAATAAACACTAAGCAAAATGCTGAACTGTATATGATAATATTTAGAAAGATTGGATGATTTCATAAGTGAACTACGGCCATTGAAGTACACGAGCCCCCTTCTCTGGAAAGGAATATTTTTGTCAAGTTGATATTTGGATACGGTCCCTGAATTATGTCATATATTGAGATTCAAAATCAAATCCTGATTCTTTATAAAACTGGCATATATACTAAATACAATAAAATAAATTTCAGATACTTAGGGTTATTAATAAAAATGATAGTCAATTTATTCACACATACCCCTTTTTCAATTGGGTGATTTTTTTTGTGTTCAAATAAGATTTGAGTTTTACCCCCCCCCCCCAATGTTAGCATTGGATTCGACTAAAACTGCGCTACGTAGCGCTGAACAATACATAATAATGTTTAGATAGATGGGGTCAGTGTTAAGAGATATATAGCAATTTAAATACATTCCTTTTTGGAAGGGAGTATTTTTTTCCGGTTGACATTTGGATATGGTCCCTACGTGACGCCACACGATTGGATTACATAAACAAATCACGATATTATATAACTCTGTCATTATTGGTGAGTAATATGTACTATAGCTCAGACCGATTGGGCTATAAATAAGATTGACTGGGTTGTTTAAATTCACCTACCCCCTTTTTCGGTGTAACAAAACGAATATCTGTAGGGTGTCATTTCGGCAGCAATAAAAACAATCTGCACCACTTTTGAACTCTACATCCACAGGCACGGCAGAAGCAATTGGTGATTGGAGCACTATCACAGCACAAATAGGCGAGGGTCCAGGGGCCGCCCAGGGCCCGGAATCTCCAGGGGTCATAGATGGCCGGAGACGCGTTCTAGCGTATTTCCGAGTAATAAAACAAGAAATCTTCACATATGTAATCTCTGTATATTTTGCCTGTTTTTGTTGTTTCTCATTTTCTTTAATAGTCCCCGTCAAGAAAATGAGAATGTTCGGAAGTAGAAATAAATTAAATGTTAAATATATATCATTTCAATCAAAAGATTCATCAAGCTTTAATGGTGTCAACAACACAAATGTTTTCTACTTGTCATGCTTCTTGAGGAGCAGAACACAGGTCAACTTATGAGTGTGTAAATGAGCCATCCTCCATGATACAGTTCTGTATACCGATACTCCTATCTCCATACCAGTAGCTAAATAATACTCGTGAGGGCTATATATTATTTATCTACATACCAGGCCTTGTAGGCAGATTAGAGCTGTAGTTATTACTGGAATTGTCCGTTAAAAGTATCAACCAATGAATGAAGGGTATTTTGGGGGCAATACGCTACCTTCGTGGAATCTCCGTTTAATTAGATTAAAACTCAGTTTAAGGAAGCTTCTTGAAATTGGGGCATGCTAGGAACTGACAAGGCATTCTAAACAGAGAGGCATGCTGCGCCGAGTTGGAACTCCTAGGAACTCCATGGCATAATTTTTTGGAACTGGGCAGACAAAGGATGGCTATGCCATACCAAGAGGGGGATGAGCCATGCATTCCAATTGGAACTCTAATCCATGTTGCATCCAGATCAGAACACCACACTGGGCATGGGGTATCCGATTTGCCTAACCGGCATATGCCATTCCTATCAAGGGACTCATGTTCTTATTTCAAGAAGCTCCCTAAGTAGAGAAGAAGCTGAAGGACAAATTATTTGAAGTCCGAGAGGAAACAACATGAGGGCGTATGTTAAATAAGAAAAAATCTCGGATAGCCTATAAACATTTGACTTCAAAGCAATCAGATGGAGACATTGACTGGCACTAAATTCGTTCAAATATGGGCATGTTCTGAGAGACCATCAGCTCACAAATATTTCCTGTTGAAGTGACTGATATTCGTTGTAGTGTACAAGCTATCCGTCATGCCTTGGATTTGACAGACGAACCATGAGTTAATTGGGATTATGGAATGAGCAAGGGTGCCCCTCATGCTTATTGAAAAGTAAAATCCGCATTCAATACAGATATAGGTTTTTCGCTTTATCGTTAATTTTTATCTGTTTCTGTCTTTTTGTCTTTTTTGTTTGGCTGAAAATATTGGAGGGGGGGCGGCGCCCGCTGTTCCGCCGTGCCTGATCCACCCTGGTTGATACCCGCAATGGTCATAGAAATTCATGGTATAGATGCAAATTATCTTGCCGGTGTGGTGAGCAAATTTCTAAAATAAGGCCTTTTTTCAACTTGGCTCCCAGACTATAAAATGATATAAATGTGTTTTGGTTAGATCAGGGAAACATATAAGTAGTATATAAAGAGCATTACAGCGCACATTGACCTACTTTTTTGTTCCCCCCGGGCAAAATTTGAGGCGGAACTGGGGCGGGGTTTCCCAGTGGGGGTTTCCCATGACGATCACGTGATCAAGGCATGTCTAGACTTGTTGGTGTATGTACTGGGGTTTTTCCTAGACGGCCATGTTGGAAAATTTATTTCGCTGACGTCCTAGTAATAAACATAATCTATAGGTGTTGTACCATGTTAATAGGATCAGTCTAGCATCTGTACCACCCTAGGGTTGAGCGTTTATTGTCCCGTGTATCTCCGCAGAAAATCAACAAACAAAATGGCGGCTCCAGGATGGTGTGGGGACGCCCTTTCCACATCACGGCGTCGATCCTAACCATAGCGCCATCTGCACACACTGACGCAAGGGAGACAACTCGTGTGGCCCAAGGGTATGGAAATAGCCGTTTTGGAGCTAGGGGAGCCAACAATGGTCCAATGGGGTCATATGAGGTATCAAAGTGAAGCAATCGTGAAGGGGCATCTAATGGGCTGGGTGTGGGGTTGAACTATCGGCATTCTGCGCATGCGCGGTGGCCCAAGGGTATGGAAATAGCCGTTTTGGAGCTAGGGGAGCCACAAATGGTCCAGTGGGGTCATATGAGGTATCAAAGTGAAGCATTCGTGAAGGGGCATCTCACTGGACTAGTGGGTTGAAATAGCGTCATTCTGCGCATGCGCGGTGGACAAAGGGTATGAAAATAGACGTTTTGGAGCTAGGGGAGCCCCTAATGGGCCGATGGAGTTGTATGAGGTATCAATGTGAAGCATTCGTGAAGGGACATCAGATGGGCTGGGTGTGGGGTTGAAATATCGGCATTCTGCGCATGCGCGGTGGCCCAAGGGTATGGAAATAGACGTTTTGGAGCTAGGGGAGGCCCTAATGGGCCGATGGAGTCGTATGAGGTATCAAAGTGAAGCATTCGTGAAGGGGCATGTGATGGGCTGGGTGTGGGGTTGAACTAGCGGCATTCTGCGCATGCGCGGTGGCCCAAGGGTATGAAAATAGACGTTTTGGAGTAGGGGAGCCCCTAATGGTCTAATGGGGTCGAGTGAGGTATCAAAGTGAAGCATTCGTGAAGGGGCATCTGATGGGTTGGGTGTGCGGTAGGAATATCATTCTGCGCATGCGCAGACGCAATGCGGAGCTCTCGTCCAATCAGAAGCGAGTATTTCAAATCCGTCACACAGCTCTCGTCCAATCAGAAGCGAGTATTTTGACCCGGTGCATTATGGGACATATCCAAGATGGCGGCACGTATGTTCAAGATGGCGGCACATCCGGTGTCGAAAACTGGCCATTTTGTCGGAATGTGGTCACCAAGTGTCGAAAACTGGACCCTGTATGGGTCCCGCTAGACGTTTTGGAGCTAGGGGAGCCACTAGTGGTCCAATGGGGTCGAGTGAGGTATCCATGTGAAGCATTCGTGAAGGGGCATCTGATGGGCCGGGTGTGGGGTTGACATATCGGCATTCTGCGCATGCGCGGTGGCCCAAGGGTATGGAAATAGACGTGTTGGGGTTTAGGTGGGCCACTAGTGGGTCGATGGGATCGAGTCAGGTATCCATGTGAAGCCTAGGTGAGGGAGTTACACTAGGGTGTCGTATCCATTCTGCTGCGCAGGTCACGTGGGGGTTGTGACGTCACTTCCGGTTTTTTCACTAAAACTACCTCCAAACATAGAAGAGTTCCAAATGTTTCCCCTTAGGTTGCCCTCCACAGTTTCGTAGTAATGGCCCCTCTCTAATTTCATAATACGATAGACTGCCCTTGTTCTGCTACATCATAATTCTTCTTGTCTCCTTAATAGCTTATATCTATAATGCCATCCTATTCAGCATTATCAACGCTGCAAACGAGTACGTACAAATCGAGGGCTGGCTTCGTCTACACGCTGATCGGGATCATGGAGTAAAGTTTGTCCTGCCTCAGTTATGCCCCTTGGGTGTGCCTAAAAATCGGGACTCATTTACGGGAAGAAAAGCTGACAAAAAACGGTTAGGTTGACACCCACTTTTGTTTGCCTTTTTAAGTTGAGACCGGACCAGGGAACGTGTGTAAGAAGTTTAATTAAAATCGCTCTTACAGATTTTTCTGGAAATTGAGCCGAATTTGACCATATTTCCACATTTTTAAGGGGTTTTCTAGGAAAAATGAAGCAAGCATGGAGAAGAATGTTCGAGTTTAAATTTTCTATAACATAGCAGTGGTATATCTTAAAATAATAGTTTCATCGTGCTCTTTCAGAAAATATATACATATAAGTGATTTGGGTTGAAGGTTTTACGACAACTGGTGGCCGAAAAACGGACCCATAGTCTATTCCATGCCGAATGAAAGAATCTCTGGTGTGCACCCTTTAAGGCATAATAGTGGAGTCTATGCATTATCTTAATGTAGACTCCGTTACGGAGCGGAAATGTGTCATTACGCCAGATTGCTTAATTTTGACTGCCTAGTTACACCTGAAACGCTATTTTCGGAAGCAGGTGGAAAGAAGACCAGGAGTTCGATTAAAATAATCCACAGTGTGTCCATTAGTATACTATTGAGGTTATTGCATACTGTATTCCATACAGGAGTTATCTCCCCCTGGAATGAGATTTCGGTAGATATTATGGCAGAACTAGGTCATATCAAAATGATATCAATTTGCCAGTGTAAATTTTCTTTACAAGAGAATCCATTTACAGTCCATAAAGGATGGATTAGATGTATATTATTATGGTTTTACGAATTATTTTTCAAGTTTCTGAAGTATTTCCCATGTTTCTGGGAGGAAATTCAGTGGAAAATTACCAATAATTTGACTTGGTTCCATCTCTTATTTGCATTTTCCCGTGTTTCTGCTATCATTGGAAAGCGGAAAAGCAACCACGGCCTTCATATTGCCGAATGGATGCACATTATTAAGAAGAAATAGGTTAATTTTGAGTTTTGTTCTCGAAAATCCTGCTAGAATTGGCAAAAGTGATCAAAACAAAGATGGGGTAGGGGGAAAGTTATCGGTCGGATTTCCCACAATAATATGTATAACTGGCAAGTGTTGTATACCGCCATACTCGCAAACACTCTGAGATTACGATAAATGTGAATAATTAATTTCGTAAAAACATCCTGCCCCTTAAGGTTGCCCTCCACAGTTTCGTAGTAATGGCCCCTCTCTAATTTCATAATACGATAGACTGCCCTTGTTCTGCTACATCATAATTCTTCTTGTCTCCTTAATAGCTTATATCTATAATGCCATCCTATTCAGCATTATCAACGCTGCAAACGAGTACGTACAAATCGAGGGCTGGCTTCGTCTACACGCTGATCGGGATCATGGAGTAAAGTTTGTCCTGCCTCAGTTATGCCCCTTGGGTGTGCCTAAAAATCGGGACTCATTTACGGGAAGAAAATCTGACAAAAAACGGTTAGGTTGACACCCACTTTTGTTTGCCTTTTTAAGTTGAGACCGGACCAGGGAACGTGTGTAAGAAGTTTAATTAAAATCGCTCTTACAGATTTTTCTGGAAATTGAGCCGAATTTGACCATTTTTCGACATTTTTAAGGGGTTTTCTAGGAAAAATGAAGCAAGCATGGAGAAGAATGTTCGAGTTTAAATTTTCTATAACATAGCAGTGGTATATCTTAAAATAATAGTTTCATCGTGCTCTTTCAGAAAATATATACATATAAGTGATTTGGGTTGAAGGTTTTACGACAACTGGTGGCCGAAAAACGGACCCATAGTCTATTCCATGCCGAATGAAAGAATCTCTGGAGTGCACCCTTTAAGGCATAATAGTGGAGTCTATGCATTATCTTAATGTAGACTCCGTTACGGAGCGGAAATGTGTCATTACGCCAGATTGTTTAATTTTGACTGCCTAGTTACACCTGAAACGCTATTTTCGGAAGCAGGTGGAAAGAAGACCAGGAGTTCGATTAAAATAATCCACAGTGTGTCCATTAGTATACTATTGAGGTTATTGCATACTGTATTCCATACAGGAGTTATCTCCCCTGGAATGAGATTTCGGCAGATATTATGGCAGAACTAGGTCATATCAAAATGATATCAATTTGCCAGTGTAAATTTTCTTTACAAGAGAACCCATTTACAGACCATAAAGGATGGAATAGATGTATATTATTATGGTTTTACGAATTATTTTTCAAGTTTCTGAAGTATTTCCCATGTTTCTGGGAGGAAATTCAGTGGAAAATTACCAATAATTTGACTTGGTTCCATCTCTTATTTGCATTTTCCCGTGTTTCTGCTATCATTGGAAAGCGGAAAAGCAACCACGGCCTTCATATTGCCGAATGGATGCACATTATTAAGAAGAAATAGGTTAATTTTGAGTTTTGTTCTCGAAAATCCTGCTAGAATTGGCAAAAGTGATCAAAACAAAGATGGGGTAGGGGGAAAGTTATCGGTCGGATTTCCCACAATAGTATGTATAACTGGCAAGTGTTGTATACCGCCATACTCGCAAACACTCTGAGATTACGATAAATGTGAATAATTAATTTCGTCAAAAACATCCTGCCCCTTAAGGTTGCCCTCCACAGTTTCGTAGTAATGGCCCCTCTCTAATTTCATAATACGATAGACTGCCCTTGTTCTGCTACATCATAATTCTT
>JAVTVY010050323.1:0-23895 GCA_036873755.1 Hanleya hanleyi
TCCTTGAAGTGCTCAAAGAATTCATTAGTTGCTATATTATCAGCAGCAGACTTTTTCTTACATTTATTAATATATTTCCAAAATTCTTTTGGGTTTTTGTTTCTCAAGACTGCTAATTCTTTTGCCTTTTTCCTACGAAAAGCGCCTTTTGCTTTCTTACACATATGTTTATAGATTCTTTTACTTTCATGCAAATTGATTCTGTCCAGATCACTAAAATATTCATTATATTTTCTCAAACTCTGCAGATATTCGTTTTTTGCATTTTTACATTTCTCATTAAACCACTCGGCACAACCTCTACCTTTATATACAAATGAAACACGATTTACTTTTCTTCTGTGCGACACTTTGAAAAACTTATTCCCAATATCATGCAGAATACCTGTGAGTTTATCAACGGATGCATCAATTGAGTCCTTATTTCTCGTCAGATCTTCAGCACATGTGTGAATTTTGTCTTTATTAAGCACTAGTTCATTAGCGAAAACTGTCTCATACTGCTCATCCCATTTCATTTTATCAGTCACAACAATCATCTCTGGATCTTTAACCGTAGCTGTACCACACGATATACTAAAAGATAACGGAGAGTGTGTCGAGTACCGCGTGCAGCTCCTCAATATTGAAATCTGTTATATATCGGAAATTGTCAGCATTAGTCAACAAATAATCAATCACACTTCTACCCGAACTACTACAAAATGTAAACCTTCCCAGGTCCTTATCTCTATATAATCTACCATTAACAATGCGCAGACCAGTTGAAACACACAAATCCAACAGTGAAAAACCAAAGCTATTTGACTTCGAGTCCATAGACTCCCTAGATTGGCACTGGTCAGAAAGTATACGTTTCTCTATCTTCAAACGGCAAAGGTCCGTCGTGTGTTACATAATCTGGTCGGTTGGATGTCCTTGAATTCATGTCTCCTGCAAGTAAGACTACACCCAATTCGGTGAAGCGATTAACATCATCTTGTAATCTGTCAAATATATTGTCTCTATGTATATTGTAAAAACTTGATCCTTCAGGGGGTAAGTAAACTCCGCCAACATATGTCCTGTTCAGTTTTAAAGAAAAATCTATCAAGTTTAAGCCATACGCAATAATCGTTTTTCTTCACACAATTTACACCTGGAAATATCGAATCCCTCACATAAGCTATAATTCCACCACTACATCTCTTCGCTTTTCTATGTTTATAGCTACGAAAAGCATGAATAGGTGTATAGCCCGTTATCAATTTTGCTTGTTCGGCTTGTCCAAGTTTCAGAAAGACATACAATGTCATAATCTTTTATATAGTCACAAAATTCATCGTCGGTTTTCAGATCGTCAGTCAATCCCTCAATATTCCAAATAATCCGGAGATCCGGGGTGGGCAAGTGATTGACCACTGTTCAGTACTTCATTTGAGGCCAAGTGTCTCGCTATGCTCCGCATATGCAGGTTTCATGCTGGCGTAACACGAGGGATCTCTGCCTACCAATTGCGCCGGACCGAGGAATTCCAATTATGGGCGGGCCATGGACAGCGTATTTACTCACACCAGACAGCTGATTACGCAATACAGGACGCAAATCTATGGCCGGCGTTTGTACATCTATAGCACAGGTAAACGATGTACATGCAATTCACGGCAGTCACCTGGCTGGAATCTAAAGTACTCCCACATGGCTCAATCGCGTATTCAACAGGTGCAAGATACACTCTGGCTCTATGGGACTGGGGGGACCAGAAAGGTGGGAAACAAACAGAGGACTATTTGGTCTGAAAAACAAACGCTTGTAGCACTACACACCGCACAGTCTGTGCTAAACTAGCAAAGTATATGGGAGAGAAAAAAACAACAAAAAGAAACCCCCTATGGAGTTCAATCTTTAGCTAGCCTTGCCACATATAGTATACATATTTTGGGGGTATAAAATCTTCCATCAATCATACACATGTATAATCAAATACACGATGGAAAACAACAATTAATATACATGTGTAGCTATAGGCAGCTGTGTGTGGCTGATTTCGTTCAACTTAGTACATATATACTAAATGAAGCATTAATATATGGTGAACTTCTATACGGAAATGAAATTTATTGTTTAATTAGATTACTGGCTATTTATCAGATCCAAATTCAACATTCAGGTCACCAAACATGTTATTTTCCTGTACAGTTCCCGATAATCCGTCTGTTTACAGTAGGCATTCAGTCACAAAGTCTTACGTATAAATAAATACACATATGTGCAGCATTTTTAGTGCAATAACACTCACCTCATGAATGCATGTTTTTGCCACAGTTTACATGCTTTTTCGTTATCACAACCACGGTACTATATATGTCCAGGGAATATTCCGACACACTGTTAGATCAGCTGCCACTTATCAAAATGTATTATGATTGATTGGTAATATCATATTTCATAGATCGGCAAAATAATTTATAACAAACACTTCATCACCGACACCGTCACCGTCACCGTCACCGACATGTCCGATATGTGCTTTCGTCTTACTCGTCGAATGTCTGGTCCACATGTCTCTCGGGCCCGTCCTAGTCTCCAGAATAATTTCGGTGCCTATCCGTCGAATTCTCGTTTGACATTTTAGCGATTGTCTGAGCTCATATACCATGTCCGACATTTTCCCTCGTGTTGCCATCAATTTAGGAGGTAGGTCCATCCTTATAGTTTTCCGTGTCGTCCTCAGGGGACTTGTATCGGGCAAAATTAAATCTTTGTCGGCATCGGTAGATAGGCATATCATAATAGCTGGTGGCGGATCAGAGTCGCCTTGTCGTGTTTTGTGGCCGTACGTACACTCCAGTCGTGGTCTTATTATAGCGATTGTACATAATTTTAAGGGACTTGCAGATTTATATTTTCGACATTTAAAATTCTCCTACTACAAAAATGGCATTTCCCGTATGATCATGCCAACTGCTTCTGCTGTTGAATATTATGCCAAGAAGTTTATGATTTAGCGAGGACTTAATAATTGAATTTTCGAACGTAGTTACGAGGGAAGTTGGGAAATGTCGTATTGGGAGTACAGGGGACACTGTTTTTGCGGCAATGAAGTCTACAAGCCATGTGCTCGCCCATTATGGTTGATGGACATGGAATTCTTTTAAGGATGACGGCTACCCTTTGAATGTCGGATCTGACGAGTGCGTGATTTGAAAGATTACACTATGAACAAAACAATGGATCCGATTGTTATTCTAAGACACAGGATTTTGATAAATAGGCGCGTGTTTTGTGCGATCAACACAGCCAAAAATGGTGATTCTCCTTCACCAGTGATTGTACATAGATTTGGACACAGAATCAATCTCCACATCGTGGACTCGTCTCGACATGTAATTAACTGTATTGATCCATCTTTGGGACATACACTGTAGGTGGTTGTTGCTCATCACGTACGCATGGAGAGCAGTAAGGACGGTACAAATACTCATCACCATTATACATACAGAGATCAAACAGATAAAAAAGATTATGTGATATCTCCTCAATAATTCAACAATATCTCTGTTACCGCATAATTCACCAAACAGGCATAAGTAGTTGCCAATGAAAATATTTGTACAGATCCATAAACGTCCGGGACAGGGTCATGGTCCTCAGATTCTGTTGTAGGTTTGACTTCGGCAGATTCTTTCGCATAAAGCTTTGAAGCGCCGGGAAACAACTGTATAAAATGATGTCACACTGTATTAATGACTAGTATGGCAGATAAACTAAGACAATGGTTAAGAAAGAGCAGATTATCGAGATTGCGAGAATGTGAAGTAACGAAATTGCGAGAGAGCGATTTAGCGAGATTCCGAGAGAAGAAAGTAGCGGGAGAGCGAGGTAGCGAGAGCGCCCGAGAGCGAGACCGTGAGATGCAAAGCGACCCTTTATTGTTCACGGTACACCATATTTTTTCACGCCAGATGCGTACTTGACCATACGAGATTGTGACATAATCTAGACGATTGTGCGCTGGTTTGAAAGACTCAGGTGGCTTCGCTGGTATTTGCTTTCCTTTTTTTCGTATCGGCAATAAGATTTATGTGCTGACATTCTAGTCGAGGAGAAGCTGAGAGGAGGCATCAGATTGATTAGTAAGTCGGTCCAGTTTAATTAATCGCCTACTTTAGAACGTAACAAAAATCAATTTTGATCCGCGTAAAATTTATTTTTGCCGCGTCTGAAGCAAACTGAACTCTGCGATAATAATATCACTATTTCGTGATACATATTAATAATGTTGACACTTGACATAACTTTGTAATTCTCCTCATACTGTTTACCTACCCGAAAGGTTGATGACTGGTCAAAGGTCACACTCTGCTAATGACGTCTGTAGCGCGAGACTAAGGACGAATTGCTACAGTAGGTGATGGAACATTTATCATTTGTCGCGTTATCACGTTATCATTTGTCGCTGAATGAAAAGATCGAAAATAAAAGTTCGGTATCTGCAGTCTCGTTTTAATATAAGATGGTCTACGTGCACACAAACACCACTCAGCCTTCAAGCATATTATGTTCACAATCACCTTCATTCAAAACATAGTCACGTACTATTCATCAAAACAAGTATTCAACCAATAATTACATTTCTTAATGCGATCACACGGAAACAGGAGTAGCACTAAATAGCAAAATAGTAGATTACATGTATTGGTACATCAAGGTAGAGGCGTTTGGTCTAAATAATGGTGAAACCGGAACCGACGTCATCATGGAAGAAGATTGTAGCATCATGGGAAATGGTCGATGATGGATAGTTTTATATTCTCTTGCACCGTTTACGTGACTGGTTGTCGTTGGTGTCGCAAAGGGAGGATACATTGGCTTTGAAGTGTTATTGCCGGCATTGGACACAGATGTTAAGTTGGGATTCACTGATAAGTGGAGATTGTAGACAGGAGAAACGGCGTTCTTCTTTCTCCATCGGGCTCTCCTGTTCTGAAACCAGACCTGAAAAAAAACGCAGAAGAATTAAAGTCAATTGTCATGTTATTCCTTCGACACCGATTCTTAGCCATTGTGGATAACATAATGCCAGCAAATTATACTCTATCGAAATTTCGTATAACTTACCTTAATTTTTTGTTCGGCGACGCCTAGTTGGAGAAAAAGTTCCTGCATCCTGTCACAGTCCGGGTAGGCGTTCTCGTTGAAGACAGCTTCCATGGTTTTTAACTGATCAGCCGTATAGTTGGTACGGGATTTCTTCTTCTTCACCGGTACAGAGGATTTGGGTGTTGACGCTGGAGACGGAGAACTGGGCGAAATAGGGATTAAAGGTGTCGATAGTGAAAGAGTCTCGTCGCAGTTGGAGCCACCATTGTTAATTGATAACTGGTAGAGGGAGCCACTGTCACCTGAAGCCTGGACTCCTCTGTTGTTATCGAACTTTGAACAAACGGAAGATTTAATTGAATTCACAGTATATGGGGACCCAAAGTTGCTGCCATTGGATGACTGGTAGTCACTGGTATTGTCGACTGATGTCATTGATCGTGTGTCTGGACTGGTGGTGAGAGGTGAGCCACTATTGTTGTTGATCTGACAGGGGGAGCCACTGGTACTCGCGTCATTGATTTGGCTTGGTGACTTGTTGCTGACTACATCAATTAGATCTTCTGAAATTAATAAATATATATTAATTTGGGAAATCAGGGTGAATATACAAATGAGTTGATGAGCCATGAATACGTATCCTTATGGTTACGAATGTTAAGTATCCCAAAAAATGTTGTAGGTTTGTGACGAGGCGGTTTACTATGGCTGATATAGATCCAGATCAGATTATCTTTACAATACTGAAAACCGACGTTGAAAAAAATATATATATAATTCGTTATGTCGACATTAACATATATCATCTTACCATATATCTCATTCCGAGAGAGTGCCGACATAGGGTGAAGTTGCGATGTCTGGTTATCCAGTTGGCTCTGATGCTCAGTTGCCGAGAGGAACGAATGCTGGAATCTACACTCGTTTTGGAATGGATAGAGTGGGTAAAGTGTCTGAAGTCGGCATGGGTGCTGTCCTTGGAACGGGTGTGGTGTCTGTGACGCACTCTGTATCTGGTATGGATACTGTGTCTGGTATAGTGAATAGTGTCCAATTTGGCGGTTCTTTGTTGCCTGGTATTGATTCTGACGATGCCATGGTTTCAATACTATTGAATGTTGAGAATATTTTCCGTTGGCCACTCTGTGTGTCATTTGTCTGTAAATAATATAAAACAGTCAATTATTTCACCTATGATAATATACTGAATACATGTGCATGACTTGAACTGATATAATAAGATCTGCTTAACTGTACATGTATATTAAGTAAATAATCAAGCCCGGATCTTCAACAATGTTGTCTCATTAAATTATACTGCAAGCGTTCATAGATCGCAAACTTCAAAATTGATTTCGAAATAAGATTTCCCAAATTCATCAAAATGTTAAACAATCTAAAGCTCTACTTACCAGCTGAATGCAGTTCTATTGTCCTTTTGTTCTTTGAGAGTCAGTATCATTTCAATATTGTTCAGCAATATTGAGAATATGAGTTATTTTCGGAGGAATACGACAATCAAATAAATGCAGATGAGATAATGATGGTTCTAAAATTAACGCATATTTATAATATGGATAAACTGTCAGGTCAGAACGAGTAAAGTCTCTCACGTTTCAAATTAATTAATGATCAATTCAATTAGACTCAAAGATAAACAATTCAGGGCGAATGTCATTAATTCAAGACAATAGAAAATCAAATCAGACTCCCATGGACAATGGGTATCGCGATTGCTCAAGTAAAACAGTGATTATGATGTTTGTTGTTTGCTGAATTTAATCCCTCTGCCATAGATCTCTGTCGCATTTTGCCAATCCAATCGGAACTATTCGATAATATTTATTTATTTGGACGTTGTTGAACAGTCGGAGAAAATTGTCTTTTCCATGGAAAGACTGCTATCATTTTTTTCAATGGCAACCATTTAAATTTATCTTATATAGGCTACGATATGTTCAGCTGAGCAATATGAGTAGTAGGTAAAGTGCATTTGGGCGCACATTGACCTCAAAAATTTGCATATGACCTCTGTGACGTCACAGCGACAGCCAATCAGAAGCGAGTATTTTGAGAGAGGTCAAGTATGGCGGTTGTGGGGTGGGGTGGTCAAAATGGCGGCTGTGGGGTGGGGTGGTCAAAATGGCGGCTGTGGGGTGGGGTGGTTAAAATGGCGGCTGTGGGGTGGGGTGGTCAAAATGGCGGCTGTGGGGTGGGGTGGTCAAAATGGCGGCTGTGGGGTGGGGTGGTCAAAATGGCGGCTGATGTGGGAGTGGGACAAAATGGCGGCTGATGTGGGATGGGTTCAAAATGGCGGCTGATATGGGATGGGTTCAAAATGGCGGCTGATGTGGGAGTGGGACAAAATGGCGGCTGATGTGGGATGGGTTCAAAATGGCGGCTGATGTGGGATGGGTTCAAAATGGCGGCTGATGTGGGATGGGTTCAAAATGGCGGATTGTAGAAAAACGTATAAAAGAAGGCGATTTTTAGCGGTGGGTTGTATTCATTGCACTACTTGCCTGACCTACCTGACCTGACCCCAGCCTGCCTGCCTCTAGCCTGCCTGCCTGCCTGCCTCACCTCTAGCCTGCCTGCCTGCCTGCCTCCCTCACCTCTAGCCAGCCTGCTTGCCTGCTTGTATGAGCTGTGGAGAACCTTTTACTTTTTTTCATTTTACCAGTGCAAATTCACCAGACTATTACACCGTAGCAGTTACTCACCAGCCTGAGCCCGCAGTCATGGAGTCATCCCAGCAAGTGAAGCTTCGAAAGTACCGTGTTCGCCTCATTGATGAGATGCAGCATGTGGCCGAATTATGTGATCTGCTTATGGAGGAAAACATACTTCTGAAACAGCGTGTCGAAGATATCATGGCTGAGAAAACCACTTCAGCACAAAACAGAGCCCTCATCGATGGTCTACTGCGCTCTACCCCCTATGCATTTCTAGCCTTCGTGGCGGGGTTGAAGAAGACGGGAAATGAAGAACTAGCAGATCTACTTGAAACCCACGTTATACAAGATGATGATATCTTAGCCATGGATACCACCGAAGAGCGTACAGCTAGCAAACGTACGCACCCAGCGTCTGGTGTACCTGCCAAACGCGCTGCACGACCCAAACGGCCCCGACTAACACCTTTAGAAATACCTGAGCCAGTGCTTCAGCCAGTACCCCAGCAAGTGCCTGAGCCCGTGAAAGAAGAAGAGGTGCAACTTCCTATGTCTGTGCAGGAGATCAATAACATTATCCAGCAGGCCTACCAAGCAGCCCACACGAACATTTGGGAGCTCTCAGCCTATTTAACTGTGAGTGTCAAAGACGAAGAAGTGCATTTTAACGCACCGGCCTTTAACGACAGACCAGCTAGGCATATCGCCTTAACGTACGACACCTGGCTAAAACTACAGGCCCTTGATTACGCCATCGATGCGGTTATTCGCGACCAGGGGAGTGACGAAGCGAAATTTTATGTGGGTGACGACATCTTTGTCAGCTGTGCCTATTTCAACGACCAGCTCCTGGTGCATATACGCAAATGGAAAATGAGGTTAGATACGCAAGAGCGTGTTCCTTGTCCTCATGGTGTCACCTTGAAAATAACGGCGTGGCGGAAGTTGCAGAGTCTCACAGCTATAATTCATGAAGCCCTGTCTGACCAGGTGACTCAGTATATTTGTAAGAAGTACATCGACACATTCCTGGATCATGTCAGACCTCGCATTCGACACTTGCGTATCGAAGCATGTGCAGGCTGTGGGAACAACAGTCCGATAAACATGCATACGTGTGTGGAGAATAGTGTACCCTCATACGCGCTGATCACTGAGGCACTACAGGGCGTGACCGATGAGCAAATTGCCCTGGCGTTGGAAGCTGCCTGCGCTCCCAGAATTCCACGTGAACAGATTGCTACCTACATCTACGTGCACCAGGGGCGGAAAGACGATGAAGAGTTCAAACAAGTCTTGTTGCATAACTATTGAACAAGTCTGGTGTTGAAAACATTTACCGTATTCCTACACGTTCATTGAAGCGCCTTCATAGCGTATAATTGTATTAAAAATTCAATACTCAGAGTTTTACTGTTAATTGTATTAAAATTCAATACTCAGAGTTTTACTGAAGCCGTTCATTCTATTGTCTTGTTGTATAAATATTGAACATTTTCAAGTCTTATTGCATTGGAACATTCAGACATTATCATCTGCCAGTCTTGCTCAAGCTGAAAATACGGCTTCTCTCCTGACGTATTCCTACACTATGTTCATTTTATGTTCATTCTATGTGCATTGAAGCGCCTTCATAGCGTATAATTGTATTAAAAATTCAATACCCAGAGTCTGGTGAACACGTTCATTCTATTTGTGTTAATAAAAATAGTAGAAAATTCAAAAAATGGCTGTTAGTGTTCATTCTTTTGCAAAGATAATTGTATTAAAAAATTCAACATTAAGAGTCTATTGTGGTGAAGACCTTAGGTTTTTTTCATAGGGTGATGGGAGCTGATGTTTTTTTTTGTGCTTTGAGTTTAGAAGTTCTCTTTCGAAAACATGGGTTGGCCCTAAAAAGGGCCTTTGGAAAAGTGTTACGACACTTGTTTTAGGAGCGGTAGATTCTCTTTACCCCGGCCACCTGCTTCCTACACACGGGACACTTGATCTTTAAATGCTGTTCGTCCGTTTCAGCGCAGTGGCACGTGTCCCCTATACATGTTAGCGTCACCCAGCATTCTTCACATAGGCATAAATGCCCACACGGAAATAGGGCGTACAGGCTTTCGTCGTCTGTACACACGCTACAGTTTGATTTACTGTTTTCCTTATGTAGGTCTTGTTGTAGTTTAAACTTCACAGCGTCCATTTGACCCATGTCTTCCCTCATTTCATTAATCTGTTCGTTTTGGTGGGTCACCTGTTGGTTTAGGCGGTTCACCTGTTCGTTCAGGCGGGTTACCTCGGCCCAAGAGCATGGTGGTGGTGTTGTTGTTGTTCTTGTTGTTGTTGTTGTTGTTTCGGTAGCCGGCGTTGTTATAATTGGTGTTTGGGTAGCCGCTGTATTTGCTGGAGGTCTGTTACTGTTTAACCACTCTAGGTCGGGGAGTTCTTCTTCATCAGTTACATCCTCATCTTCTTCCATTGCCACCCTCCTTATCTCCTCGTCTTGTTCTTCACTTCGCCGTCTCATCAACCTCGCATCTTCTTCCATTGCCTCCCTCCTGAGCTCTTCGAGTTGTTCTTCACTTCGCCGTATCATCGTTTCGTCGGCAATAACCCGCTCAAAGCTTGTAATTATTGTCACTCCATCGTTATGTTCTTCACTCGTAATCACCTCTCTGTGTTCTCTAGGATCGTTGAATAGCCTTCGTCTTGTACCCATGATTGTAGTTGTGAATAAATGGCAACATACTACGCGTTATTTATAGTCTAGGCGTTCTGTGGGGTGGGGTGGTCAAAATGGCGGCTGTGGGGTGGGGTGGTCAAAATGGCGGCTGTGGGAGTGGGTCCAACATGGCGGTACCTGCTAAAAAAAATTGTGTTTTATTTTCCCAACTTTAAAACCCGTCTCATTTTTTGCAATAAATGTGAGTTCACTGCAGCATGTTTATCGAAAAGAAAACTAGGAAATTTTATCCTTGGGCTACGGTAACACAGTCCATTTGACACCCATAGCTGTACTCACATTTTGCCTGCACACTGTATAGTGCTGTGTTACCGTAGCCGGTGTCATACGATAAAATTTTCTAGTTTTCTTTCGATAAACCAGCTACAATTTTCAGGGTGACATTATAAGGCTGTGAGGAACATACTTGACGTATTTTTACCCAGGAAAACCGATTTATTTCCAGTGTACCGGGTTTTCTACACTACCCTAACCATAACGTTACGCGTCTAAAAATCGATAAAATCATTAAAATAGTGGCTTAGTCTACCGCTACCCTTCTAAATTTTTAAATGCTACACGATCAGTTGCCTCAGTTCAACTTGAAATAAATTTTATACGTGCACTCGCATTTATTGCAAAATCACACCGGTTTAAAATTGGAAAAGAAACACAAAAATATTTCTCCAGCGTAAGTGAGCACAAAGATATAAAAATTACGCTCACGTCCGCGCGTTACACTATAAATAGCGCGCAGTATTTACTGATTCATTCACAATTACATCATGGCTGAAGGTGAAACCATGGATATTGACAACCTGTTACCAGACTTCATGATAAATGATGACGAACTACAACTGTTCGGGAGCCATGGCTGGATGCTATTATAGAAGACTTATTTAAAGATGAACACCAACCACAGGGCGGCCATAATCAAGACCCCCCAGGAGCGACACCGGATCTTAGTGACCCCCCAGGAGTGACACCGGATCTTAGTGACCCCCCAGGAGTGACACCGGATCTTAGTGACCCCCCAGGAGTGACATCGGATCTTAGTGACCCCCCAGGAGCGACACCGGATCTTACGGCACTCGAATACCAACGGTTTGACGAAATGGACCGAGTGCTAGAAGATATCTACAAACAACAACAAAGCCTCCAAGCTGAAGGAGAAGAAGAAGAAGAAGGAGAAGAAGAAGAAGAAGAAGAAGGAGAACAAGAACAAGAACAAGGAGAAGGAAAAGAGCACAAGAAGAGGAAAGACTCAAGAAAACACAGAAAAAGAGAGAGGAAAGACTCAAGAAAACACAGAAAAAGAGACAGAAAATACCAAAAAAGAGACAGAAACATAAGGGGACAACAAAAGGAACAAATTGAAGAGGTCATCCACTACGCTACCGTAATAGAAAGAAGACTGGCACCCAACACAGAATGCCAATCAGCACCCTATTTACGCTGCGTGGAATGCTGTAATCACTTCGCCAAATACGCCATTTTTCCCTGTGGGCATCAAGCCGTGTGTATAGCCTGTATACACCGACATGCCCGATTACCAGAGCTTCCGGACGATTACAACCCCCTAGTGTGTGAACTCGTAGCGTTGGCATGCCCGGTGTGTACTGTGAGAAGACAATGCCACCTGTCCCCAACGATGTAATCGCTTACATCTTCCAAAGGCCCTTTTTAGGGCCAACCCATCTTTCCGAAAGAGGAAACTTGTAAACTCAAAAGCACAAAATAAAAAAAATAACACCAACTCCTGCACATGCACACATACCTAGATAACAATAGGTAAATAACACATCAATTTCCAGGTTAAAAGTCCATTTCTATCTTTATAATATTACCCCAATGCATTCTGGGTCACGACAGAATGCCTTCATTTTACACCAAATTCACGTAGTCTAAATTTTGCCATGTTAAAATGTAAAAAACCCCTAGTCCGTAGCCGTACACGTTATAGGTGCGCACCTCTCTCTCTCCGTACCCGTAACCGTTCTAGTTTTTTTATTCCACCCTCACCCTTGTCCGTGATGATTCGGGCTGTAATGTTATCTGCAATCATTCCGCTCATTTTGCACCAAATTTTTGCATGGGTTAGCCCTAAAACACTGAGTGTGTTTGCAAGTAAGGGGTTGGCCCTGTAAAGGGGCGTTGATGGGGCAGGGATTGTTTTTTGGTGTTGGAGTTTGGTAATACTATAGAATAAAGAGGACATGATGTAGGACCTGTGATTTGAATTAGATGTGCCAAGTTAGAAGTTCTCTTTCGACAACAATTGGTTGGCCCTGAAAAGGGCCGTTGAAGTCAATTTGTTGACCCTGTTTTCTTCAGGGGGAGTTTTCGTGTCTACTCCATCTCACTGACGGAGAAATATCTGTACGGCTCCATGGTGTATCTGTGTTGTTGGCCGTCTTCAATGTCAGCAGAAATGGGTAGGTCTTGCAGGAAGCGGGCGGGTGGTATTATGGCTCCTAGTTCCACATATTCTGGCTCCACTTGGGGCTGTTGTTGTTGTTGTTGTTGTTGGTGTTGTCGTGGTGGTGGTGGAGGGGGAGGGTGCATTTCCTCCATGGCATTTCTGAGGTGGACCAGCCAGGCCTCGTCCCCCACTGTTCTTGCCGTCCTTATCAGTGTCCTGAGATTCTGTGCCCCCGCCGGATTCACGTTGTTGTTGTCGTCTTCCACGTACCGGCACCAGCCTTGAATTTCTTGGAGCCAAAAATCTTTTATGGCTTTGACCATGGCTCGTATTTGCCTCCGGGCGATCTCCTGTTGTATTTGGGCCATTCTTCCCGAAGCCTTGGTTGTCGACATCTTTGCCACGCGGTTCATCTTCTTCTTCAATATAGCTGTACGTCTTGGTTTTGGAATGCCGCTCACCACGCTCCCGCTGGCTTTATACTCACATACAGGTGATTTTCATTGGCTGTTTCAACCTCGGTGATACTGGCTTCATTGGTTCTTTTTAGGGCTAGCGGATTGGCTCTTTTTATAGCCATTTCATTGGCTCTTTATATAGACATCTCATTGGCCAATAGTGGGCTCCCCACCCTTCCTGGGTTACGCCAGAATCCCATCATTTTGCACGAAATTCGTCTAGTGGAAAATTTCCATGTTAAATGATTGCGTGTATTAATAACATGAGAGTCGATGTACACATCGCTGATGGGTGACTACGCCCACGTGCGACCACCCTTCCTGGGTTAACTCTCAATCCGCTGATTTTGCACCAAATTCACAATTCCTACGTTAAATGATTGCGTGTATTGAGATAACATTGGGGGTTGGCCCTGAAAAGGGCCAACACCACTGGCACCATTCCTGGGTGACGTCACAATCTCTTCATTTTACACGAAAATTCGCACTAGCAAATTCCTATGTTAAATGATTGCGGCTATTTATAAACATGAGAATGGATGCTCATTGGTGATTGGTGTCTACACCCAGGTCCGCGCCACCACCCTTCCTGGGTTAATTTACAATCCGCTGATTTTGCACCAAATTCACAATTCCTACGTTAAATGATTGCGTGTATTGAGATAACATTGGGGGTTGGCCCTGAAAAGGGTCTCACCACTGGCGCTAGTGATGCATTCTGGGTGTCGTCACAATCCCTTCATTTTACACGAAATTCACCTAGTGCAAATTCCTATGTTAAATCATTGCGGCTATTTATAAACATGAGAATGGATGCTGATTGGTGGCCTACAAGGTGTCTACACCCAGGTCCGCGCTACCACCCTTCCTGGGTTAACTCTCAATCCACATATTTTGCACGAAAATTCGTCTATGGCCAATTCCCAGGTTAAATGAATGCAGATAACATTACAGCCCGAATCATCACGGACTTTCACGAAGGAGGAGGGTGGAATAAAAACTATAACGGTTACGGGTACGGATAGAGAGAGGTGCGAAAAAAACCCCTATAACGTGTACGCCTACGGACTAGGGGTTTTTACTCACGAGTCATTACGGACTTTCACGAAGGGTGAGGGTGGAATAAAAACTAGAACGGTTACGGGTACGGATAGAGAGAGGTGCGCACCTATAACGTGTACGGCTACGGACTAGGGGTTTTTTACTGACGAGTCATCACGGACTTTCACGAAGGGCAAGAATCGATATATACACATTTGCCTCGTCGGTGTTTTGTCATTCACCACTATGGCAGCGCACGGAGCGGAGCTTGCCTTCTTCCAACTCACGCCTGACGTCATCCTCATCGTCTATGACCATGAACTGCAGCTCATCGAAGAACATCCCCGAGAGGTGAAGCTATGTTTAACCCTAGCAGGATGGACTCTATTGACACGGTTGTTACAGGAAAAAGAGCCCGAAGTCGATTTCATGCACGTGGGAGTCGGTGTCTACCTACGAAGTGGTAGAGATGATTCTTTTTTCCCCGGTTAGAACAGTGTGGTGGTGCCTCTATCCTACTCCGTCCGGCATTATGGCAGGCGCTGAAAGCTATTATCACCGACGTCCACGACGTACTCCACCCCCAGGCGCACTCTGTAGCTACCCGCACTCTTACAGCGGACTGCACCCTATTGTTGTACCCCCAACGCGTGGAGCTCATCGATGACGACAGTAGGTGTTGGTGTACGTCTGAACCAGCGCGTGTCTCTTTATCCCCGGAAGGCTGGATTACCTTGAAACGCGTGTTATGCGGTAACCTCGACGGTGATAGCATTCACCTGTGTGACGACGTCTACATTTTCCGCGGTCCCTATTTTGCTCGACTCCTCTGTCTCAAGCGAGGTGGTTTTACTCTGGACCCCGATCTATGGACGGCTTTGGAACAAGTAGTCCCCATGGTGGATGAAGTACTCTCTCTACAGGACCTCCTCACAGAATAGTACGACTCAGTCTGTGCCCACCTGACACTATAAATACCAGGGGTGAGACAGAGTGTGTGTCATTCACCGTTCGACATTGGAGCAAGCATGTCACCCGACCTACGAGCCATCCTGCCCCTTACACCCCAGGTGGGGTTACACGTCTATGAAGATAAAGTCACCCTGGTGGAAGACCGTGGAGATATTTGCTGGGCGCCCGCTGAGACCGTATCGAATACGGAGACGCTCCCTCGTGACGGCTGGACCAAATTTAAACGGGTGTTGAGCGGTGAGCTGGACGGACACCTCATCCACATAGACAATGCCATCTACGTATACCGTACCACCTTCTTCCTACGCCTGGGCCGCTACCAAGACCCTACGCGAGGCTTCACCCTAGTCCCCGATCTGTGCACAGCCTTGGAGAAAGTGGTGCCTATTGTGGACCAGCTGTTTACACCGGACGAGCGATCATCAGACCAGTTGGCGTGGGCTCGTGCTATTGAGGACGCGCTGGCTGAACCCCATGAACAACTACATGAACCCGATACAGCCTGGGAACAGAAAAGTACTATATCTATAGGGTGCACAGAGGCTAGAGTGTCAGTGTCACCTGATGAAGCGAACACACCACACCCGGACGGGCACCCAGGGGCACCCCGATGAGGGGTAGGAAGACAGTGATGAGGGGGTCCCGAAAGGGGAAAAAGGGGTCGGCATCTACAGTGAACAAGGTGTTAACCGATTTGTATTACAACCCTACCAGTCCAGCCGCGTATAGCGCTGTGGGAGCGCTCGCTCGAGCTGCCCATTCCCAAGGCATCAGTCGAACTGAAGTTCGAGACTGGTTAAAAACCCAAGACACTTATAGTTTACATCGAGCAGCCCGACGACATTTTCGCCGTAACCGAGTCATCGTAGGAGGCATAGACGCACAATGGCAGGCTGATTTAGTGGATATGAGTCGATTTGCACCTCACAATGATGGACATCGGTACATGTTGACCTGTATCGATATTTTATCCAAGTATGCATGGATACTACCCATTCGCACCAAAACAGGAGAGAATCTGGTACGGGCGTTCCAGCAGATTTTCAAGACGGGGCGCAAACCCCTGTATTTGCAAACGGATGAAGGCACAGAATTTCTCAACCGACCCTTTCAAGCCTTTCTTAAGAAACAGAAGGTATTTTTCTTCCATACGTACAACGAGACCAAAGCCTCTGTGGTGGAACGATTCAATCGGACCTTCAAAGGACGAATGTACAAGTATTTTACTGCCCAAAACACCCGACGGTACATCGATGTACTACCTCAACTGGTCCAAGGGTACAATCGAGCCTATCATCGCAGTATCCAGCGAGCTCCCCTCGATGTGACAGAACGCAACGAACATCAAGTGCGTGGTACGCTGTACTCACCCAGTCCACCACCACTCACGTCACCCCGTTACAAACGCGGAGATGTGGTACGGATCAGTAAAGTGAAAGGACAATTTGAGAAAAGTTACTTGCCCAACTGGAGTGACGAGCACTTTGTCATCGTTCGCCATAAACGTCGACAGCCACACGTCTATCAACTGGAAGATCTACAAGGAGAAACACTGCAAGGCACGTTTTACGAGCAGAATTACAACCCGTCGTGAAAACACCGAAAGACTACTACACGGTGGAAAAGATTTTGAAAACGGAACGTCGACGTGGCATCCCCTATCATTTCGTCAAATGGCAAGGTTGGCCCCGTTCGTTTAATTCCTGGGTGTCAGGCCGTGACATGAAACGCCTATAAATTCTAACCCCTATCACCTCCATCCTTCAGTGTAGGGTTGTACCATGGATAGTGCACATCTACCCTTACTGTTACGGACTCGAAAAGCACAAGTCGGTACTGTAGTGTGTCTAGTAGTGCTTCTGGGTACCTTATTTGGAGGCGTGTTCTTCCATTTGGCGTACGTGATATCCTGTTTCAACACCCTTCGTCCAACAATTCCACCTCAATCATCCACCACCACCACTTCCACCACCACGACTCCTACGCCATCTTCTACCACCACCACTAGGACTCCTACGCCATCTTCTACCACCACCACTACGACGCGTCCGACCCCATCCACGACGTCACCTCACCGCCACGTATCAACCCAGAGACACCCCTATACGACGCCCCGTACTACTACTACTACTACGACTCGACCTCATCGCCAGCCTCCGTCTACCCTGAGACACTCCTCACCCAGTACACCGACGCTAAAAACATTTACAGTGGACTCCGGTGAATCACGTTTACCACGGCAACGGTACCCACCGTTCCACTAGGAGCCTCCGGTACGATCCGAACCCTAAATCACCCTCATAAAAAAAACTATGGATCCTCGGTGGCAGCATCCTTTCACGTGTCTCATCGCTGGACCGACAGGGTCGGGAAAAACACGGGTCAGACCTCATTTCACCTCCCGTAGCTCGCATCCTGTGGTGTTATGGAGCTTGGCAACCCGCATACGAGGAACTGGCACGTCTCCCGGGACTCACCTTAGTGGAAGGCTTACCCCCTGAGGACGACATCCCAGAAGACACGTTGGTCGTGGTGGACGATCTCATGACGGAAACGGACAGTCGAATCACCCGTCTCTTTACCAAAGGAAGCCATCATCGTCGGTTGAGCATCATCTACATCGTGCAGAATCTCTTCAGTAAGAACAAAGAGCACAGGAACATTAGTTTGAATGCTCAGTATGTGGTGTTATTCAAAAACCCCAGAGACGCTTCCCAAATTATGCACCTGGCCCAACAGATGTACCCTAAAAACACGGCCTTTGTACGAGAAGCCTTTGAAGATGCTACCCAACGAGCTCACGGGTATCTACTCATCGACTTGAAACAAGACACCCCCTCCACCCTTCGATTGCGCATCCACATTTTTCCCGGAGAGGTGCAGACGGTGTACACACCCAAATAAAAGAAGAAGACAACCCACTCTAGCCGTCACAATCATGTCTGCACGGATACGCAAGCACGCGCCGGCCCTCCGCGTATTACGCAGCGCGCCACCGGAGGTGGGCCGGGCCCTGGTGCGCGGGGCGGATCCCGACTTGGTACGGTGTTTGTGTGAAGTGGCGCATAATGTGTTAAAAGGCAATGTTCCGCTCAGTCCTCTGCAGAAAGGAAAATTGCAACGGCACAAGGCGGGTCTCCGAACGATGGTGAAGAAGACGGGTAGTGTCAAGAAAAAGAAACAGGTGTTACAGCGAGGTGGATTTCTCGGCGCACTCCTCGCACCCTTAGCCGCTACCGTACTGGGACCGTTACTAGGCTCCATCTTGGGACGCTAACGTCATGGAACATACGAAAAAAAATGATGCTGGTGGAACCTCGACTGTTACAGAGTTTGCAATCACCCTATCCCGTGCCTGCCACAGTGCAACAACTCCAGTCTCTGGATGAAGAGATGAATAGTATACTCCAACGTCGACTACCCGATCACGAGAAAATTCAACTCTACCATCATACGCTGAACCGGTACCAGACGTTTATGGATCAATATAGAGGGGGTAGTAGTACACCACTCCCACAACTACCCACAAGGCCCACACTCACACCACCGCCACCCTCACCTGAGCTGGAAGAGGAAGTGTTGGCCAGTGTGCCTAAAGCCTTCAAGACCAAGGCGCGTTTATTGTTGGACCGGGTGAAACAGAATTCCGATATGGGTTGGAACGCTGAAGGAAAACTGCTGATTCGAAACCAAGTGGTGCCGGGGTCTCATATGACCGATTTGATCAACGATATGGTACGTTCTCGCAAACACTCTAATCCACCGGGCTGGGAAGTCTTTGCTCAGGGGTTAAAAGACACACACACCCCTCAAGAATTGGTAGGGAATCCTAACCGTTGAGCCTTTATGCAGCAATCGACCCGACACCAACCACCACCACCACCACCCTCCTCTTCTTGGGCCCCCATGTCACCGCCCAAAACACCACAACGATGACGGGGACGTACCAGATCTAAGTCACCGCGACGATCACAACGCCGAGGTAAGGCGCCCAAGGCCTGGGAACCCTACTAAGGGCACCCCTATAAAAACCCGGTGCAGAAGGCAGAAGAACTCAGTCGTCATGTTTAACCTGACGTTGCCCAGTAATAGTTCACTCGATGTGTTTCCTGACAACACCTTGGCCAAGTATGTGACTCAATTACCACAACCGTTACATTTACCTGGCCGGTGGGAATGTGGACTGGTAGATATTCAGTACCCTTACTCATGGTACAACGTACGAGCCCAAGAAGTATGGTACGACGTCACCTACGAAGGCAAAGTAACCAAACTGATTCTCCCCGAAGGCCAATACGATACACCCCAGAAGTTCATAGAGGGTCTCCTCTCCTTGTTGGAGTACAAGTCTCTACGGGAGGCCACGAATAGTTCAAAACCCATGATAGCCTACCCCTTCAAGAATCACGTGATCTGGGCTGTCAACCCACACAACGACAAGTCCTGTATCCTGCTGAGCCCTAACGTGGCTGTGAAACTCAGTCCTACACTACAGCAAATGTTAGGTCTGCCTTACAGCGTGTACACGGGACCCACCACCGACAACGGTGACGTTGTGATGGATATGAAAGTAGGCATGTACGGACTCTACGTCTACTCGGACGCAGTGGACAGCCATATTGTGGGCGATGTGAACACACCTCTGTTACGGGTGGTCCCCATTAGCAAGACGTATGGCAATCAAGTCAACCAGAGTTTCAACCATATACTCTACCTGCCCGTACGACATACGGATATCAACACGATCATGGTGGATATAAGAGATGACACGGGACACCCGGTCGCATTCGAACGAGGGAAAGTGGTGCTGACACTTCATTTCCGACAAGCCCGTTCTCCTCACTTCGTATAATGTACGTGCCTTACCAGTGCCATACGCCCAGCTATGCCGACTACTACAAGAAACAAACGGGAGGAGGCTTGCCCATCTTTAGCGGTGCACGCATGCAACGAGGTCACGGATTGGGAAACATACTGGGCAGCATTGTGAAAACGTTCTTACCCTTGGTGACACGGGGTGTTAAAGCGGTGGGCAAACAAGCGGTACGCAGTGGATTGCGCGTGGCCGGTGATGTGATGGGAGGCACAGCACCCCGACAAGCCTTGAAACGACGGGCTAAAGAAGCAGGCAGCGTCTTGATCGCCAAAGCCCTTAAAAGACAACCACGGACACAGCGAAGAGTCATTCGACGTCCAACACACCGACGACGCACACCTCCGAGGAATAAGACCAAGAAGAAGAAGAAGAAGAGTAGTAGGAGAGACATCTTCGCATAATGGCATTCATTCACTCAGAGTCGTGTCCGTCTACCAACAGTGAATTGGATTTGTGGACTATTCCACCCACCCAGACCAGTGTAGCCGAAGGACGTTGGGTAGAACATCGACCCCTGGCTAGCCTGACGGGGACGGGACCTGTGGAATTTACCATTGAAAACAAAGATACGCCTACCTGGATTTAGCCCACACCTACTTGTACGTGAAAGCCAAAATAGTGGACGCAGCCGGGGCCGACCTTGCGGCCGATGCGGTAGTAGGCCCGGTGAATCTTTGGCTGCACTCCTTGTTCCAACAGGTGGATATGAGTCTGAGCGATAAACTCATCAGTACGTCCACCAATACGTACCCGTACCGAGCCTACATGGAGACGCTGTTGTCGTACGGCAATGATGCCCAAAAAACACACTTGCAAGCCTCGCTGTACTACAAGGATACACCCGGATCCATGAATAGCGTGCTCGCTGCCAATAATGGATTCACCGCGCGCAAAAACCTAGCAGCCACTAGCAGGTCCATCGATATGATGGGACGACTGCACGCCGATCTGTTCCTGCAAGACCGCTACATGATGAACGGTGTATCCATCAAGATCAAGTTGATCCGTTCCATACCCGCGTTCGCCTTGATGGCCGCTGGAGAGGCCCCCAATTACAAGATCGTCCTAGAAGATGCAGCCCTGTTTGTGCGTACGGTGGATTTGCAACAGGGCGTGTTGGTGAGTCACATGGAAGCCTTATCGAAAAAACCAGCCCTGTACCCCATCCGACGCGTACAGACCAAGGTGTTCTCTGTGCCAACAGGTACGATGATGGCCAATCGTGAAAATGTATTTCTAGGGGATCTCCCTAAACGTGTTACCATAGCGTGTGTGACCAACACCGCTTTCAATGGAGCATGGGATGAGAATCCGTTCGCCTTTCAACATTTCAACCTGAACTTTTTGGCACTGCACGTGGCTGGCCATCAAATTCCAGCCCGACCATTACAACCGGATTTTGGTAACCAAAACTATGTGCGGAGCTACCTGAACCTGTTTACAGCCACAGGACAAACAACCAGGACGAAGGAAATGCCATCACTCGACGAGACTTTTACCGCGGGTACACGTTGTTCGCCTTCGACCTCACCCCCACCTTGGAACACGATCATCAACTGGCCTTGCTCAAGAAAGGAAACCTACGGTTGGAACTGCGGTTTGCCGTCGGTCTAGCCCAGACCATTAACGTGATTTGCTACGCCGAGTTTGATAACGTCATCAGCGTGGATCAGCAAAGAAACGTGCTGTGTGACTACGCCAACTAGAGTCATGGATACAGAGCAGCTGATGGGCATACTCCAGCGACATCCTAAGGTCCCCTTTCGAGGTGTGTTTCCACGCAGTGTGTTTCCCACCCACTCCACCACCCCAGCAGCCTACATCCTGAATACAGACCCGGGGTCTCGACCCGGTGAACATTGGGTAGCTGTGTACGTGGACACCCTAGGCCAAGGTGAATACTTTGATTCCTACGGACTTGCACCCCTACATCCCGATTTGGTGAAATTCATGGACGTATCTACTACAATGTGGCGTTGGAATACTCAAAGATTACAAGGACCCTTGAGTAGTGTGTGCGGACAGTACTGTGTGTTTTATCTCACTCACCGGAGTAGAGGACATTCTATGCCAACCATCGTACACATGTTTGATGATTATTGTCAAGCCGAAGACCGTGATGTCCTCGTCTATGACTGGACGGTCTCTCGTTTTAATGTGCATGCTCCATTTCTCTGGTTAACTTAAATGCACTGCGCGCAGGCCACTTGTTTTTTTATCACGTTATTGTTATGACGTTGTTGTTCTGACGTTCATTGATGTTCAATAAAATTGATGAAAAAACACAAAAAATGAGGGTTTTGACTTTTTTTTTATTTAAGTCAACAAGAAGGTAGAATATGTACAAATAGAATAGTAGGGTTAAGGTCCAAAAAAAAAAGTTCTGTCAGGAGTAGGATTCGAACCTACGCCAGCTCTTCGCCGACCAGCACTTAATACCGGCGCCTTAGACCACTCGGCCATCCTGACTTTTACAGTTTTTTAACTCGTGTATCAACAGTTATAGTTCGACATTGTTCACAAGTCCAAGTAAGTGGTGCTCACACCATCGGCCAATACTTTCCGTTTCGGGTAAAAGAAAGTAAAGGCGTCTCGTTGCTGAATGTACGTCCGCATCTGGTGGTCCACTACCCGAAATCCTCGGTTAGTGCCACTCGCACTGGCCTGGCTTTGCAGCACGTTCAAGTACAAGGCTTTGTCGATGTTGGGATCGCGCCGGCTCACCACTTTGCAGCTAAACTTATTTTCGTCTCCCCCGTAACAGTAATACGTCTTGGAGGAGAGACCAATCATAGCATCCCCACTCCACTCCAGCTTGAACAGGCCCGGCGTACGCTTATCGTACTGGTAATGGTCACGTCTAGGTAGCCACTGGTCCCGTTCCGCTTCATACTGGGTACGTAACTCCGGTTTCACCAGGGACTCCCAATCAGCATTAGAGACGGCCATGTA
Source organism: Hanleya hanleyi (assembly GCA_036873755.1). NCBI lineage: Eukaryota > Metazoa > Mollusca > Polyplacophora > Lepidopleurida > Hanleyidae > Hanleya > Hanleya hanleyi. The sequence continues at coordinate 23,189 of JAVTVY010050323.1, forward strand.
GGCCGAGTCCGTATCCATCTCCATGGGTTGCCAGTCTGATGGATTAAAATACACACCCATGAAATCATACAGAAACTGGAGCATCCTCAGCTTGGCCACCTGGTATACCATACATCCAATCTGCAGGGGTAGGTTGTAACGAATAGTCTTCTTGGCTAAAATGACTTCATAGGTGTCGTCATCGATGACCTCCACGGACCGAAACAGAGGAGAATTCACTTTTTTGCGGGCTTGGGCAGTAGTACAAATGTTCACGTTCACGTGCTTATCCTGGTTCGTGCCCGTTTTTCCGTAATACCCATTGCCCGTCAACTTCCAAGATTCACCGATGATGGCCTGACTCGGGTATTGATCACCTTGACGACGGGCCGACGTCACGATGTCAGCATTCTCCGCAAAACAGGCGTGGGGTACGTACTGTATCACTTGGTATATCTTGGTAATTTCCAAACCGTGGTTCATGTACCACTGCAGTAAGGGAGTGCCCAGCAAGATTTTCTCGGCCCACATACTACCAATTAACATCCGTCGAGGTTGAGGCAAACACTCGTGTTGCTCCGCATAGGCCCTCATGGTGTCCCCAATATCATCCCGACCCACCAGCGTGTTCTTAAAGATGGGAGGACACTGGGCGAAGAGGGGCTTGAGAGTGTCGGGAACATGCAAATCACATTCGACAAAACCGTAGAGGTCCCTCGAACGAATGG
>JAVTVY010050324.1:0-24234 GCA_036873755.1 Hanleya hanleyi
GGGTATGTTTGGTATCATAAAGGTATGTTTGGTGTCGTAAGGGTATGCTTGGTATCGTAAAGGTATGTTTGGTATCATAAGGGCATGTTTGGTATCGTAAAGGTATGTTTGATATCATCAGGGTATGTTTGGAATCGTAAAGGTATGTTTGGTATCGTAAGGGTATGTTTGGTATCGTAATGGTATGTTTGGTGTCGTAAAGGTATGTTTGGTATCATCAGGGTATGTTTGGTATCGTAAAGGTATGTTTGGTATCGTAAGCGTATGTTTGGTATCATAAGGGTATGTTTGGTATCGTAAAGGTATGTTTGGTATCATAAGGGTATGTTTGGTATCGTAAAGGTATGCTTGGTATCATGAGGGTATGTTTGGTATCGTAAAGGTATGTTTGGTGTCATAAGGGTATGTTTAGTATCATAAGGGTATGTTTGGTATCGTAAAGGCATGTTCGGTATCATTAGGGTATGTTTGGTATCATAAGGGTATGTTTGGTATCGTAAAGGTATGTTTCGTATCGTTAGGGTTTGTTTGGTATCGTAAAGGTATGTTTGGTATCGTAAGGGTATGTTTGGTATCGTAAAGGTATGTTTGGTATCATAAGGGTATGTTTGGTATCGTAAAGGTATGCTTGGTATCATCGCGGTACGTTTGGAAACGTACAGGTATGTCTGGTATCATCACGGTATGTTTGGTATCATAAGCGTATGTTTGGTATGGTAAAGATATGTTTGGTATCATACGCTACATTTGGTATCATAGGGTATGTATCGCATCGTAATAATAAGTTTGGTAACATACGCGTATGTTTGGTATCGCAAGGATATGTTTGGTATCATCAGAGTATGTTTGGTATCGTAAGGGTATGTTTGGTATCATCAGGGTATGTTTTGTATCGTAAAGGTATTTTTGGTATCGTAAGGGTATGTTTGTTATCGTAAGGGTATGTTTGGTATCATAAGGGTCTGTTTGGTATCGTAAAGTTATGTTTGGTATCGTAAGGGTATGTTTGATATCGTAAGGGTATGTTTGATATCGTAAAGGTATGCTTGGTATCACGGTACGTTTGGAATCGTACAGGCATGTTTGGTATCATCACGATATGTTTGGTATCATAGGCGTATGTTTGGTATGGTAAAGATATGTTTGGTATCATACGCTATATTTGGTATCAGGGGTATGTATCGCATCGTAATAATACGTTTGGTAACATATGAGTATGTTTGGTATCGCAAGGATATGTTTGGTATCATCAGGGTATGTTTGGCATCGTAAGGGTATGTTTGGTATCAGTAGGGTATGTTTGGTATCGTAAAGGTATTTTTGGTATCGTAAGGGTATGTTTGTTATCGTAAGTGTGTGTTTGGTATCATAAGGGTATGTTTGGTATCGTAAAGGTATGTTTGGTATCGTAAGAGTATGTTTGGTATCGTAAGGGTATGTTTGGTATCGTAAAGGTATGTTTGGTATCATCAGGGTATGTTTGGTATTGCAAAGGTATGTTTGGTATGGTAAGGTTATGTTTGGTATCATAAGGGTATGTTTGGTATCGTAAAGCTATGTTTGGTATCAAGGGTATGTTTGGTATCGTAAAGGTATGTTTTGTATCACGAGGGTATGTTTGGTATCGTAAAGGTATGTTTGGTGTCATAATAGTATGTTTGGTATCATAAGGGTATGTTTGGTATCGTAAAGGCATGTTTGGTATCATTAGGGTATGTTTGGTATCATAAGGGTATGTGTGGTATCGTAAAGGTATGTTTGGTATCGTAAGGTTATGTTTGGTATCGTAAAAGTATGTTTGGTATCATAAGGGTATGTTTGGTATCGTAAAGGTATGTTTGGTATCATAAGGGTATGTTTGGTATCGTAAAGGTATGTTTGGTATCATCACGGTACATTTGGAATCGTACAGGTATGTTTGGTATCATCACGGTATGTTTGGTATCATAATGGTATGTTTGGTATGATAAGCGTGTGTTTGGTATGGTAAAGATATGTTTGGTATCATACGCTATATTTGGTATCATAGGGGTATGTATCGCATCGTAATAATACGTTTGGTAACACACGAGTATGTTTGGTATCGCAAGGATATGTTTGGTATGATCAGGGTATGTTTGGTATCGTAAGGGTATGTTTGGTATCATCAGGGTATGTTTGGTATCGTAAAGGTATTTTTGGTATCGTAAGGGTATGTTTGTTATCGTAAGGGTATGTTTGGTATCATAAGGGTATGTTTGGTATCGTATAGGTATGTTTGGTATCTTAAGGGTATGTTTGGTATCGTAAGGGTATGTTTGGTATCGTAAAGGTATTTTTGGTATCATCAGGGTATGTTTGGTATCGTAAAGGTATGTTTGGTATCATCAGGGTATATTTGGTATCATCAGGGTATGTTTGGTATCGTAAAGGTATGTTTGGTATCGTAAGGGTATGTTTGGTATCATAAGGGTATGTTTGGTATGGTAAGGGTATGTTTGGTATCATCAGGGTATGTTTGGTATCGTAAAGGTATTTTTGGTATCGTAAGGGTATGTTTGGTATCGTAAGGGTATCTTTGGTATCATCAGGGTATGTTTGGTATCGTAAGGGTATGTTTGGTATCATCAGGGTATGTTTGGTATCGTAAAGGTATTTTTGGTATCGTAAGGGTATGTTTGTTATCGTAAGGGTATGTTTGGTATCATAAGGGTATGTTTGGTATCGTAAAGGTATGTTTGGTATCTTAAGGGTATGTTTGGTATCGTAAGGGTATGTATCGCATCGTAATAATACGTTTGGTAACATACGCGTATGTTTGGTATCGCAAGGATATGTTTGGTATCATCAGAGTATGTTTGGTATCGTAAGGGTATGTTTGGTATCATCAGGGTATGTTTGGTATCGTAAAGGTATTTTTGGTATCGTAAGGGTATGTTTGTTATCGTAAGGGTATGTTTGGTATCATAAGGGTCTGTTTGGTATCGTAAAGTTATGTTTGGTATCGTAAGGGTATGTTTGATATCGTAAGGGTATGTTTGATATCGTAAAGGTATGCTTGGTATCACGGTACGTTTGGAATCGTACAGGCATGTTTGGTATCATCACGATATGTTTGGTATCATAGGCGTATGTTTGGTATGGTAAAGATATGTTTGGTATCATACGCTATATTTGGTATCAGGGGTATGTATCGCATCGTAATAATACGTTTGGTAACATATGAGTATGTTTGGTATCGCAAGGATATGTTTGGTATCATCAGGGTATGTTTGGCATCGTAAGGGTATGTTTGGTATCAGTAGGGTATGTTTGGTATCGTAAAGGTATTTTTGGTATCGTAAGGGTATGTTTGTTATCGTAAGTGTGTGTTTGGTATCATAAGGGTATGTTTGGTATCGTAAAGGTATGTTTGGTATCGTAAGAGTATGTTTGGTATCGTAAGGGTATGTTTGGTATCGTAAAGGTATGTTTGGTATCATCAGGGTATGTTTGGTATTGCAAAGGTATGTTTGGTATGGTAAGGTTATGTTTGGTATCATAAGGGTATGTTTGGTATCGTAAAGCTATGTTTGGTATCAAGGGTATGTTTGGTATCGTAAAGGTATGTTTTGTATCACGAGGGTATGTTTGGTATCGTAAAGGTATGTTTGGTGTCATAATAGTATGTTTGGTATCATAAGGGTATGTTTGGTATCGTAAAGGCATGTTTGGTATCATTAGGGTATGTTTGGTATCATAAGGGTATGTGTGGTATCGTAAAGGTATGTTTGGTATCGTAAGGTTATGTTTGGTATCGTAAAAGTATGTTTGGTATCATAAGGGTATGTTTGGTATCGTAAAGGTATGTTTGGTATCATAAGGGTATGTTTGGTATCGTAAAGGTATGTTTGGTATCATAGGGGTATATATCGCATCGTAATAATACGTTTGGCAACATACGAGTGCGTTTGGTATCGCAAGGATATGTTTGCATCAGGTATGTTTGGCATCGTAAGGGCATGTTTGGTATCATCAGGTATGTTTGGTAATCGTAAAGCGTATTTTGGTATCGTAAGGGTATGTTTGTTATCGTATGGGTATGTTTGGCATCATATGGGTATGTTTGGTATCGTAAAGGTATGTTTGGTATCTCCATGGGTATGTTTGGTATCGTAAGGGTTTGTTTGGTATCGTAAAGGTATTTTTGGTAATTACTCAGGGTATGTTTGGCATCGTAGCTAAAAGGTTTGGTAACGTAAGGCATGTTTGGCATCATCAGGGTATGTTTGGTATCGTAAAGGTATGTTTGGTATCATCAGGGTATATTTGGTATCATCAGGGTATGTTTGGTATCGTAAAGGTATGTTTGGTATCGTAAGGGTATGTTTGGTATCATAAGGGTATGTTTGGTATGGTAAGGGTATGTTTGGTATCATCAGGGTATGTTTGGTATCGTAAAGGTATTTTTGGTATCGTAAGGGTATGTTTGGTATCGTAAGGGTATGTTTGGTATCATCAGGGTATGTTTGGTATCGTAAGGGTATGTTTGGTATCATCAGGGTATGTTTGGTATCGTAAAGGTATTTTTGGTATCGTAAGGGTATGTTTGTTATCGTAAGGGTATGTTTGGTATCATAAGGGTATGTTTGGTATCGTAAAGGTATGTTTGGTATCTTAAGGGTATGTTTGGTATCGTAAGGGTATGTATCGCATCGTAATAATACGTTTGGTAACATACGCGTATGTTTGGTATCGCAAGGATATGTTTGGTATCATCAGAGTATGTTTGGTATCGTAAGGGTATGTTTGGTATCATCAGGGTATGTTTGGTATCGTAAAGGTATTTTTGGTATCGTAAGGGTATGTTTGTTATCGTAAGGGTATGTTTGGTATCATAAGGGTCTGTTTGGTATCGTAAAGTTATGTTTGGTATCGTTAGGGTATGTTTGATATCGTAAGGGTATGTTTGATATCGTAAAGGTATGCTTGGTATCACGGTACGTTTGGAATCGTACAGGCATGTTTGGTATCATCACGATATGTTTGGTATCATAGGCGTATGTTTGGTATGGTAAAGATATGTTTGGTATCATACGCTATATTTGGTATCATAGGGGTATGTATCGCATCGTAATAATACGTTTGGTAACATATGAGTATGTTTGGTATCGCAAGGATATGTTTGGTATCATCAGGGTATGTTTGGCATCGTAAGGGTATGTTTGGTATCAGTAGGGTATGTTTGGTATCGTAAAGGTATTTTTGGTATCGTAAGGGTATGTTTGTTATCGTAAGTGTGTGTTTGGTATCATAAGGGTATGTTTGGTATCGTAAAGGTATGTTTGGTATCGTAAGAGTATGTTTGGTATCGTAAGGGTATGTTTGGTATCGTAAAGGTATGTTTGGTATCATCAGGGTATGTTTGGTATTGCAAAGGTATGTTTGGTATGGTAAGGTTATGTTTGGTATCATAAGGGTATGTTTGGTATCGTAAAGCTATGTTTGGTATCAAGGGTATGTTTGGTATCGTAAAGGTATGTTTTGTATCACGAGGGTATGTTTGGTATCGTAAAGGTATGTTTGGTGTCATAATAGTATGTTTGGTATCATAAGGGTATGTTTGGTATCGTAAAGGCATGTTTGGTATCATTAGGGTATGTTTGGTATCATAAGGGTATGTGTGGTATCGTAAAGGTATGTTTGGTATCGTAAGGTTATGTTTGGTATCGTAAAAGTATGTTTGGTATCATAAGGGTATGTTTGGTATCGTAAAGGTATGTTTGGTATCATAAGGGTATGTTTGGTATCGTAAAGGTATGTTTGGTATCATCACGGTACATTTGGAATCGTACAGGTATGTTTGGTATCATCACGGTATGTTTGGTATCATAATGGTATGTTTGGTATCATAAGCGTGTGTTTGGTATGGTAAAGATATGTTTGGTATCATACGCTATATTTGGTATCATAGGGGTATGTATCGCATCGGTCAGATCACCGAAGTTAAGCAGCGTTGAGCTCGGTCAATACTTGGATGGGTGACCGGGTGCTGTACTGACTGGGCTGATCAGTGTCCAGAATAATAGGAACTGTGGACACTCTCGTGTTCTGGCAGATGTAGGCACCGTCGTGATATGACTGAAACAATGTTGAAAACGACGTTAAATCCTACTCACTCACTCCTGTATCGCATCGTAATAATACGTTTGGTAACATACGAGTATGTTTGGTATCGCAAGGATATGTTTGGTATCATCAGGGTATGTTTGGTATAGTAAGGGTATGTTTGGTATCATCGGGGTATGTTTGGCATCGTAAAGGTATTTTTGGTATCGTAAGGGTATGTTTGTTATCGTAAGGGTATGTTTGGTATCATAAGGGTATGTTTGGTATCGTAAAGGTATGTTTGGTATCTTAAGGGTATGTTTGGTATCGTAAGGGTATGTTTGGTGTCGTAAAGGTATTTTTGGTATCATCAGGGTATGTTTGGTATCATAAGGGTATGTTTGGTATCGTAAAGGTATGTTTGGTACCATAAGGGTATGTTTGGTATCGTAAAGGTATGTTGGTATCATCAAGGGTATGTTGGTATCATCAGGGTATGTTTGGTATCGTAAGGTATGTTTGGTATAGTAAGGGTATGTTTGGTATCATAAGGGTATGTTTGGTATCGTAAGGGGTATGTTGGTATCATCAGGGTATGTTTGGTATCGTAAAGGTATTTTTGGTATCGTAAGGGTATGTTTGGTATCGTAAGGGTATGTTTGGTATCAACAGGGTATGTTTGGTATCGTAAGGGTATGTTTGGTATCATCAGGGTATGTTTGGTATCGTAAAGGTATTTTTGGTATCGTAAGGGTATGTTTGTTATCGTATGGGTATGTTTGGTATCATAAGGGTATGTTTGGTATCGTAAAGGTATGTTTGGTATCTTAAGGGTATGTTTGGTATCGTAAGGGTATGTTTGGTATCGTAAAGGTATTTTTGGTATCATCAGGGTATGTTTGGTATCGTAAAGGTATGTTTGGTATCGTAAGGGTATGTTTGGTATCATAAGGGTATGTTTGGTATCGTAAAGGTATATTTGGTATCATCAGGGTATGTTTGGTATCGTAAAGGTATGTTTGGTATCGTAAGGGTATGTTTGGTATCGTAAGGGTATGTTTGGTATCGTAAAGATATGTTTGGTATCATAAGGGTATGTTTGGTATCGTAAAAGTATGTTTGGTATCACGAGGGTATGTTGGGTATCGTAAAGGTATGCTTGGTATCATCAGGGTATGTTTGGTATCGTAAAGGTATGTTTGGTATCGTAAGGGTATGTTTGGTATCATAAGGGTATGTTTGGTATCGTAAAGATATGTTTGGTATCATTAGGGTATGTTTGGTATCATAAGGGTATGTTTGATATCGTAAAGGTATGTTTGGTATCGTAAGGGTATGTTTGGTATCATCAGGGTATGTTTGGTATCGTAAAGGTATTTTTGGTATCGTAAGGGTATGTTTGTTATCGTAAGGGTATGTTTGGTATCATAAGGGTATGTTTGGTATCGTAAAGGTATGTTTGGTATCTTAAGGGTATGTTTGGTATCGTAAGGGTATGTTTGGTATCGTATAGGTATTTTTGGTATCATCAGGGTATGTTTGGTATCGTAAAGGTATGTTTGGTATCGTAAGGGTATGTTTGGTATCATAAGGGTATGTTTGGTATCGTAAAGGTATATTTGGTATCATCAGGGTATATTTGGTATCATCAGGGTATGTTTGGTATCGTAAAGGTATGTTTGGTATCGTAAGGGTATGTTTGGTATCATAAGGGTATGTTTGGTATCGTAAGGGTATGTTTGGTATCATCAGGGTATGTTTGGTATCGTAAAGGTATTTTTGGTATCGTAAGGGTATGTTTGGTATCGTAAGGGTATGTTTGGTATCAACAGGGTATGTTTGGTATCGTAAGGGTATGTTTGGTATCATCAGGGTATGTTTGGTATCGTAAAGCTATGTTTGGTATCAAGGGTATGTTTGGTATCGTAAAGGTATGTTTTGTATCACGAGGGTATGTTTGGTATGGTAAAGGTATGTTTGGTGTCATAATAGTATGTTTGGTATCATAAGGGTATGTTTGGTATCGTAAAGGCATGTTTGGTATCATTAGGGTATGTTTGGTATCATAAGGGTATGTGTGGTATCGTAAAGGTATGTTTGGTATCGTAAGGTTATGTTTGGTATCGTAAAAGTATGTTTGGTATCATAAGGGTATGTTTGGTATCGTAAAGGTATGTTTGGTATCATAAGGGTATGTTTGGTATCGTAAAGGTATGTTTGGTATCATCACGGTACATTTGGAATCGTACGGGTATGTTTGGTATCATCACGGTATGTTTGGTATCATAATGGTATGTTTGGTATCATAAGCGTGTGTTTGGTATGGTAAAGATATCTTTGGTATCATACGCTATATTTGGTATCATAGGGGTATGTATCGCATCGTAATAATACGTTTGGTAACATACGAGTATGTTTGGTATCGCAAGGATATGTTTGGTATCATCAGGGTATGTTTGGTATCGTAAGGGTATGTTTGGTATCATCAGGGTATGTTTGGTATCGTAAAGGTATTTTTGGTATCGTAAGGGTATGTTTGTTATCGTAAGGGTATGTTTGGTATCATAAGGGTATGTTTGGTATCGTAAAGGTATGTTTGGTATCTTAAGGGTATGTTTGGTATCGTAAGGGTATGTTTGGTATCGTAAAGGTATTTTTGGTATCATCAGGGTATGTTTGGTATCGTAAAGGTATGTTTGGTATCGTAAGGGTATGTTTGGTATCATAAGGGTATGTTTGGTATCGTAAAGGTATATTTGGTATCATCAGGGTATATTTGGTATCATCAGGGTATGTTTGGTATCGTAAAGGTATGTTTGGTATCGTAAGGGTATGTTTGGTATCATAAGGGTATGTTTGGTATCGTAAGGGTATGTTTGGTATCATCAGGGTATGTTTGGTATCGTAAAGGTATTTTTGGTATCGTAAGGGTATGTTATCGTAAGGGTTTGTTTGGTATCATCAGGGTATGTTTGGTGTCGTAAAGGTATGTTTGGTATCGTAAGGGTATGGTTGGTATCATCAGGGTATGTTTGGTATCGTAAAGGTATGTTTGGTATCATCAGGGTATGCTTGGTATCGTGAAGGTATATTTGGTATCGTAAGGGTATGTTTGGTATCGTAAGGGTATGTTTGGTATCATAAGGGTATGTTTGGTATCGTAAAGGTATATTTGGTATCATGAGGGTATGTTTGGTATCGTAAAGGTATGTTTGGTATCATAAGGGTATGTTTGGTATCGTAAAGGTACGTTTGGTATCATAAGGGTATGTTTGGTATCGTAAAGGTATGTTTGGTATCATAAGGGTATGTTTGGTATCGTAAGGGTATGTTTGGTATCATCAGGTTATGTTTGGTATCGTAAGGGTACGTTTGGTATCATCAGGGTATGTTTGGTATCGTAAAGGTATGTTTGGTATCGTAAGTTTATGTTTGATATCGTAAAGGTATGTTTGGTATCATAAGGGTATGTTTGGTATCGTAAAGGTATGTTTGGTATCGTAAAGGTATGTTTGGTATCGTAAAGCAATGATTGGTATCATTAGGGTACGTTTGGTATCATAAGGGTATGTTTGGTATCATAAAGGTATGTTTGGTGTCGTAAGGGTATGCTTGGTATCATAAGGGTATGTTTGGTATCGTAAAGGTATATTTGGTATCATCAGGGTATATTTGGTATCATCAGGGTATGTTTGGTATCGTAAAGGTATGTTTGGTATCGTAAGGGTATGTTTGGTATCATAAGGGTATGTTTGGTATGGTAAGGGTATGTTTGGTATCATCAGGGTATGTTTGGTATCGTAAAGGTATTTTTGGTATCGTAAGGGGATGTTTGGTATCGTAAGGGTATGTTTGGTATCATCAGGGTATGTTTGGTATCGTAAGGGTATGTTTGGTATCATCAGGGTATGTTTGGTATCGTAAAGGTATTTTTGGTATCGTAAGGGTATGTTTGTTATCGTAAGGGTATGTTTGGTATCATAAGGGTATGTTTGGTATCGTAAAGGTATGTTTGGTATCTTAAGGGTATGTTTGGTATCGTAAGGGTATGTTTGGTATCGTAAAGGTATTTTTGGTATCATCAGGGTATGTTTGGTATCATAAAGGTATGTTTGGTATCGTAAGGGTATGTTTGGTATCATAAGGGTATGTTTGGTATCGTAAAGGTATATTTGGTATCATCAGGGTATATTTGGTATCATCAGGGTATGTTTGGTATCGTAAAGGTATGTTTGGTATCGTAAGGGTATGTTTGGTATCATAAGGGTATGTTTGGTATCGTAAAGATATGTTTGGTATCATAAGGGTATGTTTGGTATCGTAAAAGTATGTTTGGTATCACGAGGGTATGTTGGGTATCGTAAAGGTATGCTTGGTATCATCAGGGTATGTTTGGTATCGTAAAGGTATGTTTGGTATCGTAAGGGTATGTTTGGTATCATAAGGGTATGTTTGGTATCGTAAAGATATGTTTGGTATCATTAGGGTATGTTTGGTATCATAAGGGTATGTTTGATATCGTAAAGGTATGTTTGGTATCGTAAGGGTATGTTTGGTATCATCAGGGTATGTTTGGTATCGTAAAGGTATTTTTGGTATCGTAAGGGTATGTTTGTTATCGTAAGGTTATGTTTGGTATCATAAGGGTATGTTTGGTATCGTAAAGGTATGTTTGGTATCTTAAGGGTATGTTTGGTATCGTAAGGGTATGTTTGGTATCGTAAAGGTATTTTTGGTATCATCAGGGTATGTTTGGTATCATAAAGGTATGTTTGGTATCGTAAGGGTATGTTTGGTATCATAAGGGTATGTTTGGTATCGTAAAGGTATATTTGGTATCATCAGGGTATATTTGGTATCATCAGGGTATGTTTGGTATCGTAAAGGTATGTTTGGTATCGTAAGGGTATGTTTGGTATCATAAGGGTATGTTTGGTATCGTAAAGATATGTTTGGTATCATAAGGGTATGTTTGGTATCGTAAAAGTATGTTTGGTATCACGAGGGTATGTTGGGTATCGTAAAGGTATGCTTGGTATCATCAGGGTATGTTTGGTATCGTAAAGGTATGTTTGGTATCGTAAGGGTATGTTTGGTATCATAAGGGTATGTTTGGTATCGTAAAGATATGTTTGGTATCATTAGGGTATGTTTGGTATCATAAGGGTATGTTTGATATCGTAAAGGTATGTTTGGTATCGTAAGGGTATGTTTGGTATCATCAGGGTATGTTTGGTATCGTAAAGGTATTTTTGGTATCGTAAGGGTATGTTTGGTATCGTAAGGGTATGTTTGGTATCAACAGGGTATGTTTGGTATCGTAAGCGTGTGTTTGGTATGGTAAAGATATGTTTGGTATCATACGCTATATTTGGTATCATAGGGGTATGTATCGCATCGTAATAATACGTTTGGTAACATACGAGTATGTTTGGTATCGCAAGGATATTTTTGGTATCATCAGGGTATGTTTGGTATCGTAAGGGTATGTTTGGTATCATCAGGGTATGTTTGGTATCGTAAAGGTATTTTTGGTATCGTACGGGTATGTTTGTTATCGTAAGGGTTTGTTTGGTATCATAAGGGTATGTTTGGTATGGTAAGGGTATGTTTGGTATCGTAAGGGTATGTTTGGTATCGTAAAGTTATATTTGGTATCACCAGGGTATGTTTGGTATCGTTAAGGTCGTGATTTTCTCGCTGTTTGTATGGGATTCATTAATGGTATCACGAGGGTATGTTTGGTATCGTAAAGGTATGTTTGGTGTCATAAGGGTATGTTTGATATCATACGGGTATGTTTGGTATCGTAAAGGTATGTTTGGTATCGTAAGGGTATGTTTGGTATCGTAAAGGTTTGTTTGGTATCATAAGGGTATGTTTGGTATGGTAAAGGTATGTTTGGTATGGTGAAGGTACGTTTGGTATCATAAGGGTATGTTTGGTATCGTAAATGTATGTTTGGTATCATAAGGGTATGTTTGGTATCGTAACGGTATGTTTGGTATGGTAAAGGTATGTTTGGTATGGTAAAGATATGTTTGGTATCATACGCTATATTTGGTATCATAGGAGTATGTATCGCATCGTAATAATACGTTTGGTAACATACGAGTATGTTTGGTATCGCAAGGATATGTTTGGTATCATCAGGGTATGTTTGGTATAGTAAGGGTATGTTTGGTATCATCGGGGTATGTTTGGCATCGTAAAGGTATTTTTGGTATCGTAAGGGTATGTTTGTTATCGTAAGGGTATGTTTGGTATCATAAGGGTATGTTTGGTATCGTAAAGGTATGTTTGGTATCGTAAGGGATGTTTGGTATCATAAGGGTATGTTTGTTATCGTAAGGGTATGTTTGGTATCATAAGAGTATGTTTGGTATCGTAAAGGCATGTTTGGTATCGTAAAGGTATGTTTGGTATCATAAGGGTATGTTTGTTATCGTAAAGGCATGTTTGGTATCATCAGGGTGTGTTTGGAATCGTAATGGTATGTTTGGTATCGTGAGGGTATGTTTGGTATCGTAAGGGTATGTTTGGTATGGTGAAGGTATGTTTGGTATCGTAAAGGTATGTTTGGTATCGTAAGGGTATGTTTGGTATCGTAAGGGTATGTTTGGTATCATAAGGGTATGTTTGGTATCATAAGGGTATGTTTGGTTTCGTAAGGGTATGTTTGGTATCGTAAAGGTATGTTTGGTATCGTAAAGGCATGTTTGGTATCGTAAAGGTATGTTTGGTATCATAAGGGTATGTTTGTTATCGTAAGGGTATGTTTGGTATCATAAGGGTATGTTTGGTATCGTAAAGGTATGTTTGCTATCGTAAGGGATGTTTGGTATCATCAGGGTATGTTTGGTATCGTACAGGTATGTTTGGTACCATCAGGGTATGCTTGGTATCGTAAAGGTATGTTTGGTATCGTAAAGGTATGTTTGGTATCATAAGGGTATGTTTGTTATCGTAAAGGCATGTTTGGTATCATCAGGGTATGTTTGGAATCGTAATGGTATGTTTGGTATCGTGAGGATATGTTTGGTATCGTAAGGGTATGTTTGGTATGGTGAAGGTATGTTTGGTATCATCAGGGTATGTTTGGTATCGTAAAGGTATGTTTGGTATCGTAAGGGTATGTTTGGTATCGTAAGGGTATGTTTGGTATCATAAGGGTATGTTTGGTATCATAAGGGTATGTTTGGTATCGTAAAGGTATGTTTGGTATCATCAGGGTATGTTTGGAATCGTAATGGTATGTTTGGTATCGTGAGGGTATGTTTGGTATCGTAAGGGTATGTTTGGTATGGTGAAGGTATGTTTGGTTCCATCAGGGTATGGTTGGTATCGTAAAGGTATGTTTGGTATCATGAGGGTATGTTGGTATCGTAAAGGTATGTTTGGTGTCATAAGGGTATGTTTGGTATCATAAGGGTATGTTTGGTATCGTAAAGGCATGTTTGGTATCATTAGGGTATGTTTGGTATCATAAGGGTATGTTTGATATCGTAAAGGTATGTTTTGTATCGTAAGGGTATGTTTGGTATCGTAAATGTATGTTTGGTATCATAAGGGTATGTTTGGTATCGTAAAGGCATGTTTGGTATCATAAGGGTATGTTTGGTATCGTAAAGGCATGCTTGGTATCATCACGGTATGTTTGGAATCGTACAGGTATGTTTGGTATCATCACGGTATGTTTGTTATCATAAGGGTATGTTTGGTATCGTTTGGGTATGTTTGATATGGTAAAGATATGTTTGGTATCATACGCTACATTTGGTATTACATGGGTATGTATCGCATCGTAATAACGTTTGGTAACATACGAGTATGTTTGGTATCGCAAGGATATGTTTGTTATTATAACAGGTTAGGGCACTCCCGCTCTCTTAAATGGAGATGAAAAAGGTCGTTTTTACTCAATAAATCAGTTCACATGATCCTCTTGAGGCGCACACAGGCATATATATTCGCATCAAATGGTAGTACAAAAATAAATTGTCATCTATCTAATTTGCATAATAATAGGGCAAACCTCTGTCGCGCTGTTTGAACAACAATTGCTAGCTCTTCAAATGGCAAATTAATTTTAGGACATGGAACAATACATGAATTAATTCGCCTGAAGTTTTAAAGCATTGGTTAATTGGGAATCAAAAGTTATTGAGCAAAAACGACCAGTTTTACCTCCATTTTACAGAGAGGGATCGTCCTAACCTTTATGAGGGTATGTTTCGTTTCACAGGGGATGTCATGAATGGGTTTAAAACATTTGAATTATCTCTTTCCTAATTTATGTTTATTAGTACTGGCGAGATAAACTGATACAGTAGTTCCTGGTATCCATTCGCTATGGCGACGTCATAATGCATGCTCGGTATCAGAAGGAATGCGTGTCCAGCCATAAATTGCATGAGTCTTTCGAATTAGGTGTACAGCTGTTGTTGATTCCATATCAGTTAAAACCATTGGACCAAGGTCATTTCTATATATTGAGCAGAAAGAAAATCCGCAATTTTCTCATCAAGTTTTATTGGCATGTTTTAACGAATTCGTATTATGTTATTTTGCAACACACAAACTAATTTTCCATTCTATTTATGATATCATCAATCTAACCTGTTGCGCCGCAAGTTCCCCTTTGATTACAAAAATTTGTACTCCAGCTCTCGTAACCGCATTTCCACCAGATTCTTCGGCCTGCATGAGAGAACCAGGCGAACCTACGAAAATAAACATAACCCTTGATCTCGGAATACTATGTTTGAAAAATTCTGATCCGTGGGCAGTGATGTTATATGATTGATGGCATGTGAGTAGTATAGAAAGTGTATTTGACCCCGTATTAAGTGCACTCTATCCCAGCATGCATTGCACAGGGATCAAAAGTCACTTCCGGTCACGTGACCGGAACCGAAAGTGACGTCACAGAGGTCAAATACAAATTTTTGCCGGAAATGACCCCGGGGATGTATTCCTCCGAGGTAAGGCGGTCATGTCTGGCGGTGATGCGGTCACTTCCGGGAAGAAGCCTCCGCGGACAGAAAGTAGTCCCATGTCAAGGGTCATACACTGTGCCTGGATTCCGGGGAATGAGCGGTGGACGGATAATACAACATATAAACAGTAGCCGGTGGCTAGTCAATCCGACCTGTGCAGGAATCGTGCATGAGCACGGCGCTGGTGACCCGTGACACAGCTTAATACACGAGATCGGTCAGTATTGCAACGAAAAAGTACATATACACATGGAAAGTAAGATTTATAGTAATAAAGATAACCTATAGGTGTTGTACGATGTTACTATTAAGAGTCTATGATCAGTGCGACCACAGGGTCGAGCGTGTCGTGTCCAGTATGTCTCCGAAAGTTGTAAAGAAACAATATGGCGGCGCTTAGCATGGGAATTCCCCTTTTGGCATCGATCGTGCGGCCATCTGGATGCAAGGAAGACAACTCTGACTAGGCGAAATTTCTGTGGGCCGAATTTCGGGTGATCTCCCCTGATTCGAACATTTGCGAATATGCCCAATGGGCAACCCACGCATGGACATTCGCGGTATGGAGTGCGGCATCTTGTTTTTGTTTTTGATACATAGACAAGCCCGTGGGAGAGGTTTTGTGGCCTGGGTGGGCCCACACAGGTCCAATTGGGTCGAGTGAGGTGTCATAGTGGAGCACCCGTGAGGGAGCATCCGACTGGATGGGTGTGACGTGCGCATACGCAGTAGAAACAGAGGCAGGAGAATGGACGTTTTTGGGTCGATGTGGGCCACTATTGGTCCAAATGGGTCGTGAGAGGTGTCAAAGTAAAGCGCTAATCCAAGCCGATCAAGTCATGTGTGGGCGCATGTAAAATTAAGATTGCGTTTGAACATATAAAATCCGGAAACACGAACTTTACCCCTAAAATAGAGAAAACCACAATCAGCCAGCTCTAGAGGGGCTAATATCGGTCCCCAGCAGATCGGGGCCTGCCGAGAGAGGCAGGGTGGGTTAGTGGGTGTACGTAAATTGGTGTGTGTGTGGTGTTGGTGGTGGTGTTGGTGGTGGTGTTCGTGTTTGTGGTGGTGGTGGTGCTGGTCGCCGTGGTGGTGGTGTCTGTACATATAGGGATTAACACGTGTCCCTCATCAGTCCATGAGTGAGTGAGTGAGTGAGTGAGTGAGGCGTTCTCAACGCCCTTCTTAACGTATGGACGCACTAACGATGGTGAGTGAGTGAGTGTGAGTGAGTGAATGAGTGAGTGAGTGAGTGTGAGAGTGAGTGAGTGAGTGAATGGTCATATGAGGTCGTGTGTACACCATTAGCCTCCGTCTGTGTCCAAACCTTGCCTCTTAATACCATAATACAAATGAGAGAACAACAACAACAATGATGGTAGGTCAATCATTTTATTCTCCCCTCCAGTACATCATACCCAGGCTGGGGGAGCCGCGTTGGGTAGGTTTACAATTCAAGTAGGCTCTTGTCCAATCAGAAACCGTCCTTTGGGAAAGTTCCTTCTTCGTTCGGTGTAACCTAAGCGTCGTCGAGAAGTCCAGGATACCTTTTAGGCAGGATGTCCTGAAACATTTGTTTGCGCATTCTGATCGCATTTTCCAGAGCCTCGGTGGGTGGTAAACCCATATCCTCTTCCAAATGACGCTTGGAAAACATGATGGACCTGTGCGTGGGGTCGCCTTTCATTTCAAGCGGCAGCAGGCAATACCGTTCAAAGATGGCCATGACTGTTTTCCTGATGCTGGGGCGCATTTGGATGTACGTCTGTTGTAAGTTATCCTGTCCGGCGTCTTCGATTACCGCAGCATGGGTAATCTATAGCTTCATGCACAATACGATCCCAAAAGGGTAGGTTCGTCCTCACTTCCCTGGGACGTAGGCTGACCATCTGAGGCCAAGCACTCTGTATCAGTAAATAGACTCTCAGCAGTTTCTGTTTCTCAGTGGGCTCCTCGGAGTCTTCAATCCCATGTTTATTCTTCTGGTGTCGCATCATATCGTAACGTCTGGTGAACGTGCGTTCGAACTCAGAGCATGTATAACACATGTTGACAGTTGAACGTCGACTGTACACGGTTTTGGAATACGCTGGCTTTGATGGATAGTAACGCCCGCCAACGCCTAGCTAACGCTTCAACGCCCTGGTAAAATAGCTCAGAAGCCCGTCCCAACACCTTAACGCCCTATCTCAACGCCTTAACGCCTTATCTCAACGCCGTAACGCCCTATCGTAACGCCTTTACGCATTGTCAACTATCCAATCACATGCACATATTCTGACCATTGGTCTTCATGAAAGTGACGTCATCACTGGACATTGCGCGCATAAGAGCTCTTCGAGTCGGAGCACTTGGAGTTTGGAGCTCAGAAGTGACGTCATCACACGCATGCGCACGTAACTGTGGCGTACCCGTACCCTGGTGTACCAATGCCCTACGGGCAATAGGAGACAGGGTGCACCACAGGAGCGTACCCGTGTGTGTGATGACGTCACTTCCGAGCTCGGAGCTACAAGAGCTCTGACTCCAAGGGCTCCGAGCTCCGATGTGATAATGACATCGAAACAGAAACTGCTGAGAGTCTATTTACTGATACGGAGAGCTTGACCTCAGATGGTCAGCCTACGTCCCAGGAAAGTGAGGACGAACCTACCTTTTCGGATCAGTATGGGCCAACCCAGACCCCAAACGTCTCTCACGGGCTTGTCTATGTATCACGCATGCACAATGCGAATTTTTCAACAAATTTCAACCATCGGATTCGGGACCCCTACCATCGTTTTCTCAACCTCCAAACAGGGCTATCTCCCTTTCTGCCAGTCGATCGACCCTCCCATCATTCACTTGTACGGGGCGAAAAAAGCCCTGGCATTATCCGCACAGTGGGTCTTAACCAAGCCATGTAGCCTTCGGAGAAGATTAAAAGTGCGAGATTATCAGAACTGCTCTGTATCGCAACAACTTGAATTAACCAGAATTAATCAACTGCAGCGCATTTGGGGGATTCGGCAGTTCGAACCAGGGGAGATCACCCAGAATTCGGCCCACAGAGGTTTCGCCTAGTCAGAGTTGTCTTCCTTGCATCCAGATGGTAGCACGATCGATGCCAAAAGGGGATTTCCCACAGCAAACGCCGCCATTTTGTTTGTTTACAATTTGCGGAGACATACTGGACATGACACGTTGGACCCTGTGGTTTCACTGATCATAGACTCGTGATAATAACATCGTACAGCAATTATAGGTTATCTTACTTCCCATGTATTCAAGTATTTTTTCGCGGCAATACGAACCGACCCTCGTCTATTGAGCTGTCACGGGTCACCAGCGCCGTGCTCCTGCACGATTCCCGCACAGGCCGGATTGATTACCCACCATCTACTGTTTATATTTTGTATTACACTTCAATAAAGTTATCCATCCAGGAATCCAGGCAACCCCCTCCACGTGTATGGCCCTTGACATGGGACTACTTACTGTCCGCGGAAGCTTCTTCCCGGAAGTGACCGCATCACCGCCAGACCTGACCGCCTCACCGCGGAGGAATACATCCCGAGGGTCATTTCCGCCAAAAATTTGCATATGAGCTCTGTGACGTCACTTCCGGTTCCGGCCACGTGACCAGAAGTGACCTTTGACACCTGCACGATGCATGCTGCACGTAATATGGGGTCAAATAAGCTTTTTATACTACTCATGTGCGTCGATTATTACTACAGACTTGTAGGTGTCATTGGATAAAAGAATGCGTGTTAGTGATGAGGATTTGAGGACAAGAGTTTGCTAGCTTCATTACAAATAGTAACCACGTCTATCCTGTTAGAGACAAACTCTACTCCTCAAGCCTGATGTTACCCTATCCGTGTGAGCGCACCAGTTTACCAGCTAAAGGAAACACAGTAGTTGTCTCTTAAATGCCCTCTTAAATATACAGCATAACCTTTCGACCAATTTGACCTCCTTAATGCTCTCAGGGTCCATACCGAAAGTGAAAGTGTTGTTGTTACGCCTTTTTATGGCCGATACTGACACAAGTACTCTTAAAATATGTTACAGACATGTGAACATTAACTGTTCTGACTGAACTAACGGGATTCGCTTCAGCTGGCCGGTGTTTGTTGACTAAACTGGTATGCTCTCAAACAGAAGAGTATTGTCAAAAACCTATCATGATGAGTTATCAGTCATCGAAAATTATTTCAAAGACTCACCCATATTCTCCCACTTCAAATTCTGCCCAGCTTGACACGAATGGGATAGGTTTCCTCCAGTGACCTTCACAGACTCCTGTCCACAAAGCTTTATCAGTGCATTGAGAAAATGTTCGACTGTTTGTTCACGCTCGTCTATGAGATGAATTTGCTGTACTGAACTGTGTACCACCTCCTGAAAGTACTCCTTGACCGATTCTACAATAGTTTCAGTAGCCATTGCAGTTGGGTAGCCAAATACTCCAGTGCTGATAGCTGGGATTGCAATGGAGGTATAACTTCTGATAGAAGCTTCTTTGAGACTGTTTTTCACACACTCCTGAAGAGTTTCTTCTTCCGAATTTTTACCATCAGTCCAGTTTGGACCCACCGCATGGATTATCGCCTCACATTTCAGGTTGCCGGGACCAGTAACTGCCACTTCTCCATCTAAGACTGGGCCATGGTCCTTGACATATTGGTCGGACTCGTCTTGGATACTTTTCCCTCCTGGAAATAGACACAAGCAAGATCGCTGCAACGTGTCTAGCATTCTTGTTTAGGATAAAACAATCATAACCCCATAAGACAAAATCTATTAACAATTCAGCCCTATATATATATGATTCAATATCATTTTTGGTATGGGGGACCATCATGAACTTCACCGCATCTGCGGAACGAAAAGAACAAGAGAGCTGAATTTCCGCGGACTTAAAGGCAAGTTTTGTTGGCATAGTTTTGAGACTATTTGCATTATCCTAGTTGCAAAGAATCACGGAATATTCAAAATGGCGTCCATGTGGTCTCCCCAGAAAATCGCGTTTTTGGTCTTCTCTGTCCATTTTTGTCTTCCGCCACGAAGTTCGTCCGTCCTTCCGTCGTAGCGTCCGTCCTTCCGTCCGTCCTTTCATCCGTCCGTCCGTCCCACATCTTGAGAACGCGATATCTCGAGAACAATTCGACCAATCGACTTCAAACTTGGGAAGGTGCTTCACATCAGTTAGACGGCCGCCCGTATGGGTTTTCATTGAGGTACGTAATCCAAGATGGCTGCCATTGACCATATTGGATTCTGTCCGTCCCACATCTTGTGAACGCGATATCTCGAGAACAATCCGACCAATCGACTTCAAACTTGGGAAGTTTCTGCACATCAGTTAGACGGCCATTGGTATTAATTTTCGCTGAGGTACGTAATCCAAGATGGCTGCCATTGATCATATTGGACTCTGTTCGTCCCACATCTTGTGAACGCAATATCTCGAGAACAATTCGATCAATTTACTTCAAACTTAAGAAGGTGTTTCACATCAGTTAGACGGCCATTGGTATTGATTTTCACTGAGGTACGTAATCCAAGATGGCTGCCATTGACCATATTGGATTCCATCCGTCCCACATCTTGTGAACGCGATATCTCGAGAACAATTTGACCAATCGACTTCAAACTTGGGAAGGGTTTTCACACGAGTTAGATGGCCATTGGTATTGATTTTCACTGAGGTACGTAATCCAAGATGGCTGCCATTGACCATATTGGATTCTGTTCGTCCCACATCTTGTGAAAGCGGTATCTCGAGAACAATTCGACCAACCGACTTCAAACTTGAGAAGGTGCTTCACATCAGTTAGATGGCCATTGGTATTGATTTTCACTAAGGTATGTAATCCAAGATGGCTGCCATTGACCATATTGGATTCCATCCATCTCACATTTTGTGAATGCGATATCTTGAGAACAATTCGACTAATTGACTTCAAACTTGGAAAGGTTCTTCGCATCAGTTAGATGGCCATTGGTATTGATTTTCACTGTGGTACGTAATCCAAGATGGCTGCCATTGACCATATTGGATTCCATCCGTTCCACATCTTGTGAATGCGATATCTCGAGAACAATTCGATCAATCGACTTCAAACTTGAGAAGGTGCTTCACATCAGTTCGACGGCCATTGGATTGATTTTCATTGAGGTAGTATGTAATCCAAGATAGCTGCCATTGACCATCTTGTATTTCACTCACCCATATTGTACCCATCTGTGTTTTGAACATGACATCCACAAATCCATATACAACTACAGACTTACATTCCAATGTTACACTACCCATTACTGCTTCCCAAACCACCTCAACTTGTCTCAACAATTCTAGATAAACTTCTCTTTCCACATTCACATATCCACTTTCCAAGTTATATTTAAGAAGATATTGGAAGCGTATATGCTGTATGCTCTCAAACAGGCTACTTGGCGGAGGAGCTGCTAGCTACGCAGCTTGTTTCATTTCCATTTTTCTCGTTTAAAAGGCATGGTAGAATTTCATCTTGCCAAAAACAAATTATTCTCTATCATATTAATTAGCTTTTGAGAGAAAATATCTAAATAATTTGACGGCGGCCATCTTGCATGTTTTTGTATATAGTAGTATGGAAAATTTCAGCTCTGTACCTCAAGGGGTAACGAAAATAAATAAATGTGGGAAACCATCGAAAAGCATAAAAAGACTGACAGTGCACATCGCCAAGGTACTAAGTATATCCCATGTGAGTTTGGGAGCTGTCCACCAGACAGTAACCAACATATGGACCGAACAAGAAATCGTTGACGGACAGATCGTACGACCAGACGTATATGCCGATGACAAGACCCCACAGCCCGATGGGCAGAGAGGTAAAAGTTAAAACCAATGTTCCATTGGAATTGAAATGTTACATTTTCCATCATATGACGTAGTTGGGTTTATAATGAATGAGTATGTGTATTACCTTTTCTCACAATAGCCTGAGCTAGTCCTCCTACATGGCTGAGTTTCCCATTGGCGGTATTAACTATTGCATCAACTTTATGTTCTGTCATATCTCCTGCCACAAGCAGGATCTTGCGATCAGTCGAAAGGTTGACAGATGCTCTGTTTTGGGTTGTTCGGGCTCTCATGCTGTTCACCTTAACGACATCTTCTGCATTGACATTGGAGGCCTCTTGGATTATGCAAGAAAAATCGCTCTGCAAATTTGTAATGAATTTCTTGCCTTTCTCTAAATGAAGAAACTTAGGAATTCCTATCTGGTTAATTTCGTATTGTCTAGATTTGACAGCTCCTGTGAGCTGCTCCAGTCGTTTTTTTGCCTGGTGTACCCCTTCCACAGTGCCACTGACGGAAATGCCTGGTTTATCTATCTGGATCTTCACCCTGTGGTTTCCCAGGGAATTCTCCAGCGCCTTTATATCATCCTGCTTGTACGTTTGTATGTATTTAGCTATACCAGGGTCAAGTTTTGACAGCTCGTTCAGCAATGTGTTGGATCTAACAAAATCATTGAGGATTTCCTTCATGTTTTTCACGATATCGTCAGTGGCCACAATGGTTACGACTAACTTGTCAGCGACTGAAAGAATTTTCAGGACTCCGTCGTACTGCTGTTCGAGTTCTTTAACTTTATCACGCCATGCAGAAGTTGATAGTAACGGGACACTTCCTGAATCGATTGACAAGCTGGACTCCACAAGAGAGCTTTTGATGATATGAATACCAGCAACCAGATCTTTATCTGTTGGTGCACATACACAGACTTCAGAACCTTGGATATCCCAGATGGCTGTCGTGTTGTCCTGTTTCATTCTCTCATCCAGGTATCTCTGTACCTGTTTTCTCTGCATCAGTCCTATAATGCAAGATTGTAAACTGAGCTTTCTCTGCTTCATCTCGTTAATCTCGGCATGCATGGCTCGCTTTGCCTCTTCTACTTCAGCTACAAATCCATCAAATTTCAAAATGTCTTGGTCAGGATTCAGCTTAACCTCCAGCTGCTGATGTTTAGCTTTCAGTTGTTCTGGGAATTTGAGCAACATTAAGTACAATGACTGTGAATGTTGCAATGTTGCGGTTTCATTGATGATTTTCTTCTGGCGTTCAAGTTCATCCTCGATCGTTGTTTTGGTGTCGCGCACCTTGAGATGATAATGGTCTACCAGATCAGCGTGACCAACAAGCACAACCCTGAACTTATCATCCTCCATTAAGATTATGCAGCCTTCCTGTGGACTATACGCAATGTCCTGTTGTAGTCGAACCTTCGTCTCTGGCCAGGCTTCCTGCAGACATACCACTTCTTTGACAACGAGTGAGTCAAGAAATTGTCGTAATGCTGTCTCAACCGCTCCCTTCCAATCTTGAATATGTTTTCGAACATTCTTCGTTTCTTTTGCCAGCAGACAGCGGATTCTCAGAGAAGACGACCGATTCGATGACCAGTCTATCTCCCCATATGACTTTTTCAACTCTGCATTGAGCGTCTGTTTGTTAGATGGTGAACGTAGGAAGTATTTTAGTTTGTACATGTCCATGATAGGTACCTCTACTGGCTCAGGTAGTATCACTGGCATTGCTGTGCCATCTATGGACACAAGTCCAAGGCAATCGTAGTGAGCACAGACATCTAGTTGCTGATTACCCAGCAAATGCGTCTTCGACAAAACTTCTTTGATAACTGCAAGTATAGACATTATGATGTATTATGAACAGTTGATGCGTAGAATATACGCATGAAGAATAGGGATCTCAGTTTGACATGATATGCTCTACGCAGACGCATCCGCAATTAACAGGGCTGCCGTGACACCGAGGCATTTACATGCTGGATTGTGAATAGGTCAATGTCAGCAGTCTGAAGCTATTCATTTAACACGTGGGCTTCGTGGAGTTGCAAATTCTATACAAACTTTTATCCGATGTAGAATGATTTCATACAGATAAAAATTTCGACTGTATATTTTTGTTAAAACAGGAAATATATGGGACATTTGTGTCTTTCTCTTCCATATCTGAAGTTATTTTTGTAATTGCTTAGATTGTGAATATGTAACAAAGCCGACGTCTCGGAAAGTGAACCCAGCGCCCTGGTAACGCTTGAAGCCCAGCCATGAAAGGTAATTTGGAGAACGTTCATATCCCTCGTTCTAAAATGACTCTTCC
>JAVTVY010050325.1:0-22590 GCA_036873755.1 Hanleya hanleyi
ATCCAGCAGTAATGCCACACGGGACTGACCTATCCAGAAGTAATCCCAGACCGGACTGGCCTATCCTGCAGTAATCCCACATGGGACTGGCCTATCCAGCAGTAATTCCACAAGGGACTGGTTTATGCAGCAGTAATCTCTCATGGGACTGACCTATCCAGATGTAATATGACACTGGATTGCAATTTGCAGCAGTAATCCCACATGGCACTGACCTATCCAGCCATAATTTAACATGGGACTGACCTATTCCGCTGTAATCTCACACAGGTTTAGCCTATCCAGCAGTAATCCCACACGGGACTGGCCTCTTCAGCCATAATCCCACACAGGATTGCCGTATGCAGCAGTAATCCCACACGGGACTGCCTATGCAGCAGTAATCCCACACGGGACTGTCCTATCCAGCATTAATCCCATACGAGACTCATCTATCCAGCAGTAATCCCAGACAGGACTGGCCTATCCAGCAGTAATCCCACAGGGGACTATCCATCACTAATAACATGGGACTGGTCCACCCAGCAGTAATCCTACACAGGACTGGCCTATTTAGCAGTAATCTCACATGGGGCTGAACTATCCAGCAGTAATCTCACACTGGACTGCCCTATCGATCCTACATGGGATTAACTTTTGCCAGTAATCCCACATGGGACTGATGTTATTGTCTGTACCAGATAATCTATTTCAGACATTATTGTCTGTACCACATCACCTATTCCAGACCTTATTGTTTCCTCTACATGTATGCTTTCAATACTGCTGCACCTTCGGCGGATGACCCCGCAAGGCGAGATGTTGGGGTTCTCAGAACGCTTGTTTAAAATCTAATAGTACTCTATTCTCATAGTTCAAATTTTCTGTTAAAATGACAACATGCACCTTAATGTTTTATTTATTTGACATAATTCTCTGGTTTGTATTATCGATTTAAAAAATACCTTTTGGAATTACTTTTAATTATTTATCAAACGATATTCATCATGGGAGGTCTGTTTCATTCCTGACTCATCTGGAATTTGAGTTTGATGCTCTGACCAGCCCCCCCATTTAGGTATTGGAATGTGGCGTCTCATGTTCAAATGTTAGCAGTGTTGTGATCTACAATGTCTCCCGTAAAACAATTTCTTTTACACTCTCACTATTAAAAATTCAAAGTGCTCACTGGAAGCAACATCAAGTGAGTCTCTTCACTGCACTAATTGACTAAAGGGACTATGCATGTGTGAAAATAATATAGTGGCTGGGAGATGATTCCTGAAAAATAATCTGCAGTGGAGACAATACTATGATATGATGTCACAGGTGTCGTTTAATGAATTGGATATTGGTACTCTTCATATGAAGGATTGGTGTCTGGTGAAGTATGACCAAGATGTGCACCCTGGTGAAATACTCAGTAGCGTCGAGAATGAGTATTTCATATCCGTGATGATTCGTACAGGAGCCGGCAATACCTGGAAGTGGCCTACACCCTGTGATTCTGAATACCACCGGGAACAAATTGTTAGAAAGTTAGATGGTCCAGTTCCTTCGAACAGTTGCTCGTCTTTCACATTTCCAGAACTTCCTTAAGCATGTTAAATGCATATCCTTTTCTGAGATGAACATAAAGTGTACAAAGTTTTGTTCAGTTATACTGTATCTGAGATCTGTTTTTATGGCACAACATAATTTTATGGTTTTGTGATGTTTAATGTTCACTAACATTCAAACTTTGGTATCCTCAACTGAGAGGTAACGCGAGTGACGTAACGCGAGTGACGAGACATTGAAGTTATTCGAGCAAGCTGTTCCACATTGGAACAACTTAGTGGATCCCTAATTGCATTGTTATTTGAAGAGGTCTACAGGGTACTAACAGATCCACTAAATTGTCATCTGTGTGTAAAGGCTTGAGCTTAATTCAAGAATGAAGTTATGGCTAAAATTTCCATGTCCTTTTTGCTGTAACGCGAGTGACGAGTACGCAAAGTGGAATTAAATAAAAGTTTTAAATACAATTACAGCACTTTAAATTTGTATGAATACTTTGGGGCCTAAGTTGCCTTTAGGCATTATGTGTGCATGTATACTTTCTTTGTTGGAGGCAGGTGGGGTATAATATAACCAAAATGGTGCAAAAATGTAACGCGAGTGACGTGGAATTGACCACCTGCAGATTAATGCTACTGTAAGATGTGACAGAGATAAAACACATGCAGGTTTATGCTAGTGTGAGATGTGACTGAGATATACACCTGTAAATTAATGCTTGTAGGAGATGTGACAGAGAAAATAGACTTGCAAATTAATGCAAGTGTGAGATGTGACAGAAATAATACACATATAGATTAATGCTAGCATGAGATGTGACAGAGACAATACGCATGTAGATTAATGGTAGCTTTAGATGTGACAGAGATAATACACATGTAGATTAATGCTAGCTTCAGATGTGACAGAGACAATACACCTGTAGATTAACGCTAGCATTAGATGTGACATTTGCAGATCAATGCTAGTGTGGGATGTGACAGAAATAATACACATGTAGGCTAATGCTAGTGCGAAATGTGACACATATAATACACATATAGATTGATGCTAGCTTGAGATGTAACACAGATAATACATTTGTAGATTAATGCTAGCATGAGATGTGACAGAGAAAATACGCATGTAGATTAATGGTAGCTTTATATGTGACAGAGACAATACACATGTAGATTATTGGTAGCTTTATATGTGACAGAGACAATACACATGTAGATTATTGGTAGCTTTATATGTGACAAAGACAATACTCATGTACATTAATGCTAGTGTGAGATGTGACGGAGATAATACACCTGTGGATTAATGCTAGTGGGAGATGTGACAGAGATAATACACATGTAGATTGATGCTAGCTTCAGATGTGACAGAGATAATACACCTGTAGAATAGCGCTAGCATTAGATGTGACATTTGCAGATTAATGCTAGTGTGGGATGTGACAGAGTTAATACACATGTCGATAAAAGATTGGGTGAGATGTGAGAGAGGTGGTACATTTATTCACACCTGTGAGATGTGACAGAGTGTAAATAAGCAAAGCGATTGCATACACACCTGTAGATATTACAGCAATATGTAGATTACTGCGTGTGTAAGATGTGACAGAGATAATAAACCTGTATATTAATGCTAGCGTGGGATGTGAAAGAGACAATAGCCATGTAAGGGAGATGTGACAGGGATAACACACTTGTACATTAATTCTAGTGTGAAATGTGACAGAGATAATACACATGCAGATTAATGCTAGTGTGAGATGTGACAGAGGTAATACACATGTAGATCAATACTAACTGTGACAGAGATAATACACATGTAGATTAATGCTAGTGTGAGGTGTGGCAGAGATAATACACATATAGATTAATGCTAGTGAGAGATGTGACAGAGATATTACACCTGTAGATTAATGCTAGTGGGAGATGTGGCAGAGACAGTACACCTGTAGATTAATGCTAGTGTGAGATGTGACAGGGTTAACACACCTGTAGAATAATGCTAGCGTGAGATGTGATAGAGATAATACACATGTAGATTAATGCCAGTGTGAGATGTGACAGAGATAATACACCTGTAGATTAATACCAGCGTGAGATGTGACAGAGACAATACTCATGTACATTAATGCTAGTGTGAGATGTGACGGAGATAAAACACCTATAGATTAATGCTAGCGTGAGATGTGACAGAGATAATACACATGTGGATTGATGCCATCTTCAGCTGTGACAGAGACAATATAACTGTAGATTAACGCTAGCATTAGATGTGACATTTGCACATTAATGCTAGTGTGGGATGTGAAAGAGATAATACACATGTAGATCAATGCTTGGGTGAGATGTGACAGATGGTATATTTATTCACACCTGTGAGATGTGACAGAGAGTAAATAAGTAAAGCGATTGCATGCACACATGTAGATAATACTGTAATATGTAGATTAATGCAAGTGTAAGATGTGACAGAGGTAATACACCTGTAGGATAATGCTAGGGTGAGATGTGTCAGAGATAATACACCTGTAGATTAATGCTAGTGTGAGATGTAACAGAGATAATACACATGTAGAATGATGCCATCTTCAGATGTGACAGAGACAATATAACTGTAGATTAACGCTAGCATTAGATGTGACATCTGCACATTAATGCTAGTTTGGGATGTGAAAGAGATAATACACATGTAGATCAATGCTTGGGTGAGATGTGACAGATGGTACATTTATTCA
The DNA here is from genome assembly GCA_036873755.1 of Hanleya hanleyi. NCBI lineage: Eukaryota > Metazoa > Mollusca > Polyplacophora > Lepidopleurida > Hanleyidae > Hanleya > Hanleya hanleyi. The sequence goes on from JAVTVY010050325.1 coordinate 4,274, forward strand.
CACATGTGAGATGTGACAGAGAGTAAATAAGTAAAGCGATTGCATACACACCTGTAGATAATACTGTAATATGTAGATTAATGCAAGTGTGAGATGTGACAGAGATAATAGACCTGTATATTAAAGCTAGCGTGGGATGTGAAAGAGAAAATAGACATGTGAGTTAATGCTAGTGCGAGATGTGACAGGGATAACACACTTGTACATTAATGCTAAAGTGAGATGTGACAGAGATAATACACATGTAGATTAATGCTAGTGTGAGATGTGTCAGAGATAATACCCATGTAGATCAATGGTAACTGTGACAGAGATAATACACATGAAGATTAAGGCTAGTGTGGGGTGTGGCAGAGATAATACACCTGTAGATTAATGCTAGTGAGAGATGTGACAGAGATAATACACCTGTAGATTAATGCTAGTGGGAGATGTGGCAGAGACAGTACACCTGTAGATTAATGCTAGTGTGAGATGTGACAGGGATAACACACCTGTAGATTAATACTAGCGTGAGATGTGATAGAGATAATACACATGTAGATTAATGCCAGTGTGCGATGTGACAGAGATAATACACCTGTAGATTAATACCAGCGTGAGATGTGACAGAGACAATACTCATGTGCATTAATGCTAGTGTGAGATGTGACGGAGATAAAACACCTGTAGATTAATGCTAGTGTGAGATGTGACAGAGATAATACACATGTAGATTGATGCTAGCTTCAGATGGGACAGAGACAATATAACTGTAGATTAACGCTAGCATTAGATGTGACATCTGCACATTAATGCTAGTTTGGGATGTGAAAGAGATAATACACATGTAGATCAATGCTTGGGTGAGATGTGACAGATGGTACATTTATTCACACCTGTGAGATGTGACAGAGAGCAAATAAGTAAAGCGATTGCATACACACCTGTAGATAATACTGTAATATGTAGATTAATGCCAGTGCGAGATGTGACAGAGGTAATACACCTGTAGGTTAATGCTAGCGTGAGATGTGACAGAGATAATACACCTGTAGGTTAATGCTAGCGTGAGATGTGTCAGAGATAATACACCTGTAGGTTAATGCTAGCGTGAGATGTGTCAGAGATAATACACCTGTAGGTTAATGCTAGCGTGAGATGTGACAGAGATAACACACCTGCAGATTAATGCTAGGATGAGACGTGACAGGGATAATACACTTGTAGATTAATGCTAGTGTGAGATGTGACAGAGATAATACACAAGTAGATCAATGCTAATTGTGACAGAGATAACACACCTGCAGATTAATGCTAGTGTGAGATGCGAAAGAGATACTGGACTTGTAGATTAATGCTAGTGTGAGACGTGACAGAGATAATATAAATGTACGTTAATGCTAGCGCGAGATGTGACAGAGATAATACACATGTATATTAATGATAGGGGGAGATGTGACAGAGATAATACACATGGAGATTATTGCTATTGTGAGATGTGACAGAGATAATACATCTGTAGATTAACGCTTGGGTGAGATGTGACAGAGATAATACACCTGTATATTAATGTCAGGGTGAGATGTGAGAGAGATAATACACATGTAGATCAATGCTAGGGTGCGATGTGACAGAGATAATACACCTGTAGATTAATGCTAGGGTGAGATGTGACAGATATAATACACATGTTGATTAGTGCTAGGGTGAAATGTGACAGGCATAATACAAATGTAGATTAATGCTAGCGTGAGATGTGACAGAGATAATACACCCGTATATTAATGCTAGGGTGAGATGTGACAGAAATAATACACCTGTAGATTAATGCTAGTGTGAGATGTGACAGAAATAACACACCTGCAGGGTGAGATGTGACAGGGATAATACACGTGTAGATTAATGCTGGTGTTAGATGTGACAGAGATAATGCACCTGTAGATTAATGCTAGCCTGAGATGTGACAGAGATAATACACCTGTAGATTAATGCTAGTGTGAGATGTGACAGAGATAACACTCCTGCAGATTAATGCTAGTGTGGGATGTGACAGGGATAATACACCTGTAGATCAATGCTTACTGTGACAGAGATAATACACTTGTAAATTAATACTAGTGTGAGTTGTGACAGAGATAATACACATGTAGATCAATGCTTACTGTGACAGAGATAATACACTTGTAAATTAATGCTAGTGTGAGTTGTGACAGAGATAATACACCTGTAGATCAATGCTTACTGTGAAAGAGATAATACACTTGTAAATTAATGCTAGTGTGAGTTGTGACAGAGATAATACACATGTAGATTAATGCTAATGTGAGATGTGATAGAGATAATACTCATGTACATTAATGCTAGTGTGAGATGTGCCGGAGATAAAACACCTGTAGATTAATGCTAGTGTGAGATGTGACAGAGATAATACACATGTAGATTGATGCTAGCTTCAGATGTGACAGAGACAATATAACTGTAGATTAACGCTAGCATTAGATGTGACATTTGCACATTAATGCTAGTGTGGGATGTGAAAGAGATAATACACATGTAGATCAATGCTTGGGTGAGATGTGACAGATGGTACATTTATTCACACATGTGAGATGTGACAGAGAGTAAATAAGTAAAGCGATTGCATACACACCTGTAGATAATACTGTAATATGTAGATTAATGCAAGTGTAAGATGTGACAGAGATAACAGACCTGTATATTAATACTAGCGTGGGATGTGAAAGAGAATAGACATGTGAGTTAATGCTAGTGCGAGATGTGACAGGGATAACACACTTGTACATTAATGCTAGTGTGAGATGTGACAGAGATAATACACATGTAGATTAATGCTAGTGTGAGATGTGACAGAGATAATACCCATGTAGATCAATGCTAACTGTGACAGAGATAATACACATGAAGATTAAGGCTAGTGTGGGGTGTGGCAGAGATAATACACCTGTAGATTAATGCTAGTGAGAGATGTGACAGAGATAATACACCTGTAGATTAATGCTAGTGGGAGATGTGGCAGAGACAGTACACCTGTAGATTAATGCTAGTGTGAGATGTGACAGGGATAACACACCTGTAGATTAATACTAGCGTGAGATGTGATAGAGATAATACACATGTAGATTAATGCCAGTGTGCGATGTGACAGAGATAATACACCTGTAGATTAATACCAGCGTGAGATGTGACAGAGACAATACTCATGTGCATTAATGCTAGTGTGAGATGTGACGGAGATAAAACACCTGTAGATTAATGCTAGTGTGAGATGTGACAGAGATAATACACATGTAGATTGATGCTAGCTTCAGATGTGACAGAGACAATATAACTGTAGATTAACGCTAGCATTAGATGTGACATTTGCACATTAATGCTAGTGTGAGATGTGAAAGAGATAATACACATGTAGATCAAGGCTTGGGTGAGATGTGACAGATGGTACATTTATTCACACCTGTGAGATGTGACAGAGAGTGAATAAGTAAAGCGATTGCATACACACCTGTAGATAATACTGTAGTATGTAGATTAATGCAAGTGTAAGATGTGACAGAGATAATAGACCTGTATATTAATGCTAACGTGGGATGTGAAAGAGACAATAGACATGTGAGTTAATGCTAGTGCGAGATGTGACAGGGATAACACACTTGTACATTAATGCTAGTGTGAGATGTGACAGATATAATACACATGTAGACTAATGGTAGTGTGAGATGTGACGGAGATAAAACACCTGTAGATTAATGCTAGTGTGAGGTGTGACAGAGATAATACACATGTAGATTGATGCTAGCTTCAGATGTGACAGAGACAATATAACTGTAGATTAACGCTAGCATTAGATGTGAAATTTGCACATTAATGCTAGTGTGGGATGTGAGAGAGATAATACACATGTAGATCAATGCTTGGGTGAGATGTGACAGATGGTACATTTATTCACACCTGTGAGATGTGACAGAGAGTAAATAAGTAAAGCGATTGCATACACACCTGTAGATAATACAGCAATATGTAGATTACTGCGTGTGTAAGATGTGACAGAGATAACAAACCTGTATATTAATGCTAGCGTAGGATGTGAAAGAGACAATAGCCATGTAAGTTAATGCTAGTGTGAGATGTGACAGGGATAACACACTTGTACATTAATTCTAGTGTGAAATGTGACAGAGATAATACACATGCAGATTAATGCTAGTGTGAGATGTGACAGAGATAATACACATGTAGATCAATACTAACTGTGACAGAGATAATACACATGTAGATTAATGCTAGTGTGAGGTGTGGCAGAGATAATACACCTGTAGATTAATGCTAGTGTGAGATGTGACAGAGATAATACACCTGTAGATTAATGCTAGTGGGAGATGTGGCAGAGACAACACACTTGTCGATTAATGCTAGTGTGAGATGTGACAGGGATAACACACCTGTAGATTAATACTAGCGTGAGATGTGATACAGATAATACACCTGTAGATTAATACCAGCGTGAGATGTGACTGAGATATACACCTGTAAATTAATGCTTGTAGGAGATGTGACATAGAAAATAGACTTGCAAATTAATGCAAGTCTGAGATGTGACAGAAATAATACACATATAGATTAATGCTAGCATGAGATGTGACAGAGACAATACGCATGTAGATTAATGGTAGCTTTAGATGTGACAGAGATAATACACATGTAGATTAATGCTAGCTTGAGATGTGACAGAGACAATACACCTGTAGATTAACGCTAGCATTAGATGTGACATTTGCAGATCAATGCTAGTGTGGGATGTGACAGAAATAATACACATGTAGGCTAATGCTAGTGCGAAATGTGACACATATAATACACATATAGATTAATGCTAGCTTGAGATGTAACACAGATAATACATTTGTAGATTAATGGTAGCATGAGATGTGACAGAGAAAATACGCATGTAGATTAATGGTAGCTTTATATGTGACAGAGACAATACACATGTAGATTATTGGTAGCTTTATATGTGACAGAGACAATACACATGTAGATTATTGGTAGCTTTATATGTGACAAAGACAATACTCATGTACATTAATGCTAGTGTGAGATGTGACGGAGATAATACACCTGTGGATTAATGCTAGTGGGAGATGTGACAGAGATAATACACATGTAGATTGATGCTAGCTTCAGATGTGACAGAGATAATACACCTGTAGATTAGCGCTAGCATTAGATGTGACATTTGCAGATTAATGCTAGTGTGGGATGTGACAGAGTTAATACACATGTCGATTAATGCATGGGTGAGATGTGACAGAGGTGGTACATTTATTCACACCTGTGAGATGTGACAGAGTGTAAATAAGCAAAGCGATTGCATACACACCTGTAGATAATACAGCAATATGTAGATTACTGCGTGTGTAAGATGTGACAGAGATAATAAACCTGTATATTAATGCTAGCGTGGGATGTGAAAGAGACAATAGCCATGTAAGTTAATGCTAGTGTGAGATGTGACAGGGATAACACACTTGTACATTAATTCTAGTGTGAAATGTGACAGAGATAATACACATGCAGATTAATGCTAGTGTGAGATGTGACAGAGGTAATACACATGTAGATCAATACTAACTGTGACAGAGATAATACACATGTAGATTAATGCTAGTGTGAGGTGTGGCAGAGATAATACACATATAGATTAATGCTAGTGAGAGATGTGACAGAGATATTACACCTGTAGATTAATGCTAGTGGGAGATGTGGCAGAGACAGTACACCTGTAGATTAATGCTAGTGTGAGATGTGACAGGGTTAACACACCTGTAGAATAATGCTAGCGTGAGATGTGATAGAGATAATACACATGTAGATTAATGCCAGTGTGAGATGTGACAGAGATAATACACCTGTAGATTAATACCAGCGTGAGATGTGACAGAGACAATACTCATGTACATTAATGCTAGTGTGAGATGTGACGGAGATAAAACACCTATAGATTAATGCTAGCGTGAGATGTGACAGAGATAATACACATGTGGATTGATGCCATCTTCAGCTGTGACAGAGACAATATAACTGTAGATTAACGCTAGCATTAGATGTGACATTTGCACATTAATGCTAGTGTGAGATGTGAAAGAGATAATACACATGTAGATCAATGCTTGGGTGAGATGTGACAGATGGTACATTTATTCACATCTGTGAGATGTGACAGAGAGTAAATAAGTAAAGCGATTGCATACACACCTGTAGATAATACTGTAATATGTAGATTAATGCAAGTGTAAGATGTGACAGAGATAATAGACCTGTATATTAATGCTAGCGTGGGATGTGAAAGAGACAATAGACATGTGAGTTAATGCTAGTGCGAGATGTGACAGGGATAACACACTTGTACATTAATGCTAGTGTGAGATGTGACAGAGATAATACACATGTAGACTAATGGTAGTGTGAGATGTGACGGAGATAAAATACCTGTAGATTAATGCTAGTGTGAGGTGTGACAGAGATAATACACATGTAGATTGATGCTAGCTTCAGATGTGACAGAGACAATATAACTGTAGATTAACGCTAGCATTGGATGTGACATTTGCACATTAATGCTAGTGTGGGATGTGAAAGAGATAATACACATGTAGATCAATGCTTGGGTGAGATGTGACAGATGGTACATTTATTCACACCTGTGAGATGTGACAGAGAGTAAATAAGTAAAGCGATTGCATACACACCTGTAGATAGTACTGTAATGTGTAGATTACTGCAAGTCTAAGATGTGACAGAGATAATAGACCTGTATATTAATGCTAGCGTGGGATGTGAAAGAGACAATAGACATGTGAGTTAATGCTAGTGCGAGATGTGACAGGGATAACACATTTGCACATTAATGCTAGTGTGAGATGTGGCAGAGATAATACACCTGTAGATTAATGCTAGTGTGAGATGTGACAGAGATAATACACCTGTAGATTAATGCTAGTGGGTGATGTGGCAGAGACAACACACTTGCCGATTAATGCTAGTGTGAGATGTGACAGGGATAACACACCTGTAGATTAATACCAGCGTGAGATGTGACTGAGATATACACCTGTAAATTAATGCTTGTAGGAGATGTGACATAGAAAATAGACTTGCAAATTAATGCAAGTGTGAGATGTGACAGAAATAATACACATGTAGGCTAATGCTAGTGCGAAATGTGACACATATAATACACATATAGATTAATGCTAGCTTGAGATGTAAAAGAGATAATACATTTGTAGATTAATGCTAGCATGAGATGTGACAGAGATAATACGCATGTAGTTTAATGGTAGCTTTAGATGTGACAGAGATAATACACATGTAGATTAATGCTAGCTTCAGATGTGACAGAGACAATGCACCTGTAGATTAACGCTAGCATTAGATGTGACATTTGCAGATCAATGCTAGTGTGGGATGTGACAGAGATAATACACATGTAGATTAATGCTTGAGTGAGATGTGACAGAGGTGGTACATTTATTCACACCTGTGAGATGTGACAGACAATAAATCAGTAACGTGATTGCATACACACCTGTAGATAATACTGTAATATAAACCAGGATGAACCAGCATCCTGGCCACGTCACTGTCCTCATTCCGTACTTTAAGATTCACCAATATTACCTACAAGACGGGGACGAAAATTAATGTGAGGGTCCGTGAATGCAGATAATGGAAGCTATTCAATTGATCCAATCAGTGTTTTAACCAGAGGGGTGTGCAAGAGTGATTTGCAGTCCTTGGCTCGAATTTGCACACCCTAAATCTGTCTGATTTAATATGGCAGAGGTATGAGGTTGAACTCCTCAATTTAAGAAAAACAGAAACTTGTTTTTTTTTTGATTGATTGGAATTGTAGTTTAAGGGCCGCTTCCCATGAACTCAATGTTTTATTTAAATGTCACGGTATATTTCTTAGTTCACTATACATAATAAGAAAGTGAACCATTTCATGTCTAATGATCAGCCAACTTTCGAAGAAGCCCCAAACACATCTGTTTCGGAGATGCTTTTGCTGAGAAGCAACAGGAATTTGATAATATGATGTCCAGCACTGTAATATCACTTGTCTGTATTGTACCATGTAAGCGTCCTGTCTGTGTCTTGTGCGCTGTCCTCGGTATTTTATAGGGTGTTTGGAGGGTTTCTGGTCCTGAAGCATGCTGCTTCAACTATTTCTTCTTTGAAATAGCAGGAACGCAACTTGGCTGTGTGGTGGTTGGTTTGGTTCGTCGCGATATAGCTGAAACATTGTTGAAAGCGGCGTTAAATTCTATTGACTCACTCACTCACTGTTTCCGAGATGCAGCCCATATGTCACACAGTAACAATTACAATATGGTTACTAATCGGAGCAGACACGGGCATGCTTTGCATAATCTCGAATACCTGATTTCCGAAAAAGTTAATGTTTGTGGTGCATACTACTGCTCTCTTTATCATGCTTACAGAATAGGGCAGATTTTTATGTATTGGTAACTGGTGTAAATGTGGTAAATATGCATCAAATTATCCTACTATTCCAAGAATGGCCCATTGTGTTTATATTGATGATAGTTTTGACAATTCAAGTTGAAAAGAATCCAGTTATCATTCGTTAGAAATATTTCCTGTTAGAGAAACATTTCGAACTGCAAATCCATGCCGGGAGTCATGCGTCAATGACACTGTCGCTGCCATCGGGGATCATCTATTGTGGAAGGATTACATTTAAGTTTCACACATTTTTCGCAACAAGTATCTCTGGTGAATTAGTGTAATGTAACACATATATATAGATATATTTCAAAAAAGAACTTGTGACCGATGGAACAGATTTATTATGAAAACGACTCAATGAAAGGATAAATAATGTCTTCTCTGCATGTTCCCGATATTTGTAAAATATTTTACTTTTATAGATTATGGAAAACATATCCTTCAGCAGTAAATGACAAAAAATCAGTACTGAGATACATGTAAAATCCTTATGATTAGATGGACTGGAGCTATGCTGGGATGCATCCTCTCATGGCATCATATTATATATATGTACCCCCTCCTGTCAGCACACCCCCAGTTTGGGAGGTTACAATTCCTGACAATGGTAGAATGACCATTATATTGTGCAGACCAGCTAACATCAGCCTGGTACATGTAGGTCCCTTCTATTTAAACATGCTGGAGTTTGACCCTATCAGTTGACCCATTCCAGCCGAGTGAACCAAGCCATTGACCTAAGTCATGCATGTGTCTGCATCTAAATGGATAGAGGGTCTGGTGGAGAGGATGTTTGTGTGCAAGTCCCCAAGTTACTACAATTTCTGCAAGAATGGGAGCCTAGGAAATTAGAATTTATTGCCAACATGGCAAACATATGATAAGTATGACTTAAACTATTTTCTTCAGCATATATTAAGTGTACTGGATAAGTTTTTATCAGCCATCGATTTATGGCATCCTCTCAGGAAAACTCTCTATAAGGAAACCCCTGAGTGGTATCCATATTGTATTCATGTTCTAAAACAGAAAATGACATCTGAACACACATAAGAATATCAGAAAATATTAAACTTCACTATTATAGACCTGTTGGTACAAAATTCAGCCAAAATAGTTGACCAAACTATCTGCAGTAGTTGACTCCTCTCTACTGCTCTTCATTTCAAAGCCTAAAGCAGTTCAATAAACAACCTTCATCCTGGCAACTGTATTACTTTGCTAGGGTTTTTCCTCGGTATTAGACGGGACCATTAGACCTTGTGGGTCAACATCGCCCCGTGAAAAAGGCTAATATACAACGTCTGCAGAAAGCAACATTGTGACAGCTTTTAATTGGGTAACAACATCGGCTAAGGACCAAGTATGTTTAGATGGGTAGATTGCCCCAGAACAGATGCAGTAGAAGTGCCAAAAATAAAATATTGCGTATACAAGCATGAAGTACAATATCGTATTGTATACTCAGAAAAGTCTCAAGGCACCGAGTCCCATCATTGTCGAATAACAGGGTCGTGAAGTGGAGAATTCGCAAAATCGCAATTTTGAGGCGAAATACCTTATATTTCTTTCTATAAACATATGAAGATAAACGATAACCAGAACCAGCTTGATACAGTATACTCGCTGTTCCAATGTGTAGTCGTAGACCAAATCTGGATCTGGTTATAGTTTATCTGCATGTGCTTACAGAGAACAATAGGAATTGTTTTCACCTCAGAATCAACTATTTCGGACAAATGCACTACTCTCTGGCCCTGTTACTCGAGAATCAGGAGACATGAGAAATTTTTCTGGGTATACAATATAATATTGTAATTCATGTATTTGAACAATTTCTTTTAGTAGAAATATTATATTTTGGTACTTCTGCATTGCACCTAACCTGGGATCATTTACTCATCTAAAGATACAAGGTCCTAAAAGTTGAAATTTTCAGTTTCGGCGGAGTGATTGTCTGTCCGGACGTCTACTTCCAAAACTAACCCTCCTCATGTGTTCATTTCCCCGATAACTTTGATAGAACAAATCAGTCATTCCAGTAAAATAGGTCATTTGTAGTCGCGAAATATTGGGAATATAGTTTTCTGGAGATGTGCTGGCAATGGATTGGAATGGAAATACACGTGCCTACATTAGGGTCAACAGTTGTACACTGGGACTCTGTATTTCACTGATACCGACAAATGACTCAGCAAAACAGTGTGAATCACCTGTCCCCGAATTTTTGCTCTTCTTCCTCACTTCTCCAAATTGTATCGAGTTGATCATGCAAAAATTCCTAATTTTTTCAAGTATATGGGCAATACGTGCATACACAGTGCTGCAATCACAACCCCCGATGTCTTTTTCGTTTAGCTGCTTCTAAAGTAGGGTTTGATATGATTCAATTGTGTAGTTGATCTAAGACATGTCTTTCCCAATTTCGAGGTTTATAGGTCACCCAAGTAGGTCTGCCCGAGGGGCGGGGAATCCTCCCGATGGTAGTGCATATGTTGAATAATTGTAGCATCATGTAAGCTCCCAGAATATATTCCTACGAAGTATGCTACCATTTGCAAATTCTCCGGGAGTGAGAGAGTGAGTCCATCCGAATCCTTTCGTCGGCAAAATAAGGAAAACCGTTGACATTAGAACCTTGATTTTTGGCATGAACATGAATTAGTGCATTGTTACCAGCAGGTTCTGAGCTGACCGAATTTTGATGATAATTTGATTTATAATTATTTTTTATTATTTATTGATGGCTCAGCGAGTGCACTGTCATTCCCATCGGAAACCCTTGGCTGTATGTTTCACTGTGACTTTTGAAGGTTCCCTGATACCGCATATGACGTTGGACACACCGATTCTCGTAAGATCAAGCGACTTTGAGCCCAGTCAAGACTTGGATGGGGGACCTCGTGCTGCACTGCTGGGCTGATAAGTGTCCAGGGTAATAGGAACTGAGGGCGATAATAGTTGCTACGCTAATGACTCACCAGTGGTGACACCTGGAAAAGTTAATAGTACTCACTGTCAATTAGAGACTGCTATATAAATCCTCTCACGGTAGCACATAGGGCCCCCAAGTCATCTCTCGAGTACACACTTAAATCATATCAAACCCTCCTTCGTCGGTCCTGTGACGTTATTCACACTACCATGTTCTTTGATGGTCTGAACCTCGAATGGACCAGGCTCCCTGGTATCAGAAAACCTTCAAAAGTCACAATGAGACAAACAACCAAGGGTTCCCCATGGGCGTAGATAAGTCATGACAGTGCACTCGCTGAGCCATCAATAAATAATTAAAAAATAATTATAAATCAAATTTTCATCAAAACTAGGTCAGCATGCCAAAAATCAAGATTCTAATGTCAACGGTTCTCCTTATTTTGCCCGACGAAAGATTCGGATGGACTTACTCACTGACTACCAAACAATTTGCAAATTATAGCCAACTTCGTAGGAATTTAATCACGTGACAGGTGGCCAGGCTATAACTTGGCGGACACTTTCATATTTTCTTCAGAAGGCACCAGACCATTCCGAATTCTAATCCAAGTCTCTGAGACTGAGCGTAAACTACAGAATAACTGATTGTTCGCAGATCATATCATGTACAAGCATCTACATTCGAATAAACTTCTGATCAGAATTTAAGTTCTTACCTTAATAATGAAAGCACCGTGAGATATTGTTAGAGCTCTATACCTCTACTGTACTTAACTATGTATATTCTAAAATTAAGCTTCTGGTATCAGTATGTTGTGTTAACGTGCAGTATTCCAGGGTCATAGGAATTAGTTTAGATGAAACCAATTCACTTTATAACATAGAGAGCACTGAAGCATAGCACTTTAGTGTGCAAAGCAGATTCCCTGAACCTTTACCCTATTGCATTTCTTGGCTACTTTAAAAACATACTAAATAATAAAAAACATGATCTACACAATGTTGCGGCCCAATCCTGTCAGTAGAGAAGCCGCGTTGTCCTTGATATGGTCACACCTCATAGCATTTAACACAAATGGCACAGAAATGTTTACTATGTTTACTGGATTAGACAATTAGACAAAAACTAGGTTCATTCAGATGACAAAAGTATTCAGGATGGTGGTCGTATACTATAGACATATACAATTTTCACATTTTTCTCGTCTTTCTCGGCACCTCGTCGTTCAGTATAGGTATCTGTTCTATTAGACGCCATAAAAACATAAATAGTTTATCCACAGTGACCCACAAAAAATAGGGCTTTACCCTGGACGTGTGAGCTAAAAATATAAGAGACGCTTAGCCGAAAATGTAGCAACAATTTGATACAAGATTCACAGAATATAATTGTCAAAGGATCTGGTAAAAGTCGTATTGTCAGTTTTTTGGCCGGAATATTAGCTTATCAGTTGGAGGTCATACACCAAAGCCTTGTGAGACAACAGAAATCTGCTGCACAATTAACCAAGTTAACTGAAATCGTACCCCACACTGAGATCACTTTCAGAGTGATTTGAGATCACAAGACGTCCTCCATAAACTTTTCATATAGGCTAAACTTGAAATTTAAAAACAAAAAATTATTATTATTTTGAAATTGAACTGCAAATTAGAAATTTCAATTTGAACTTTGAGTTTGAAATACGAATTTGATCTTTAAATTTAAAAGTTTATATTTTATATTAAAACTTGACAGTATTTTAGTATAACACAGATTCCAGTGCAGAAAATTGGTCGAGTCCAGAGCAGGATTCGAACCAGCGACCCTCAAAGTAAGGCACCTAATCGCCAGCACAAAATGTCGGACGTCTTGAAAGCGAACATACAGTAGTAAGTAGTAGCGTTACAGCAAATGGGCAATCCTTTCCCCCGGATGTAGAGGTCATTTGGGGAGGATTTGAGGAGGAGAGGTCAAGTGCACTATAGTTCCGGCAGAAGGACCAAAAGCTACCTCCAGCACAGGAGAGTTCCAATTGTTGGAGGGGCTGTATTCAGGATGTATTCATCCGCGGTGATGCGGTTTGGCCGCGGTTTTGGCGGTGATTCGGTCTCGGGAAAAAGCTTCCGCGGAGAAAAAGTAGTCCCTAGATAAAATGGTCCGATGGGGTCGAGTGAGGTATCAAAGTGAAGCTTAGGTGAAGGGGCATCTAATGGGCTGGGTGTGGGGTTGACATATCGGCCTTCTGCGCATGCGCGGTGGCCGAAGGTATGAAAATAGCCTTTTTGGAGCTAGGGGAGCCCCTAGTGGACCGATGGGGTCGAGTGAGGTATCAATGTGAAGCATTCATGAAGGGGCATCTAATGGGTTGGGTGTGGGGTTGAAATATCGGCCTTCTGCGCATGCGCGGTGGCCGAAGGGTATGAAAATAGCCTTTTTGGAGCTAGGGAGCCCCTAATGGTCCAATGGGGTCGACTGAGGTATCAAAGTGAAGCATATGTGAGGGGGCATCTGATGGGCTGGGTGTGGGGTTGAAATATCGGCATTCTGCGCATGCGCGGTGGCCCAAGGGTATGAAAATAGCCGTGTTGGAGCTAGGGGAGCCCCTAATGGTCCAATGGGGTCGAGTGAGGTATCAAAGTGAAACCTAGGTGAAGGGGTATTTTATGGCTGAGTGGGTGCATGTAAAAATTTTCCTGAAAAAACCCGGAAAACGGACTTTATCGAAAAACCTGGGAAAATGCCTATATGGGGTATGGGGGGTATATAGGTCGCCGGGCTTAACGGGGCTCGCCTGTCAATAGAGTTATCTCCCCCTAGTTCCAGGGTGGGTGTATGTAAAAATTTTCCTGAAAAATACGGAATACGGACTTTATTCTAAATTACGGGAAAATGCCTATATGGGGTATGGGAGGTATAGGACCATCCTGGGAAACCTACTTCTCCACATTTGCGGTAGGGTTGTGGGGTCTCGTTTTCTTAGTCTCGTCATTTAGAACATGATAAGAAGTGTCCCGGAGCGAAACGGTCACCGAGCCTCATATAGTCCCATACTGGGGTATAGGACCGATGTTTGTCCCCCTGGGAAACGTACTTCTATACATTTGCGGTAGGGTTGTGGGGTCTCGTTTTACTCGTCTCGACATTTAGAACACGATGGGTAGGGTTGCGGAGCGAATTGGTGAAATTTTTGAAAAAAGTCACCAAGGCCTGGGTAGGCCCATAGGCCTATACTGCATGGCTATGGGTGTATAGGGCCATACGGGATGGACATGTTGGAGTCTAAGTGAGTCCCTAATGGTCCAATGGGGTCGAGTGAGGTCTTATTTTGAAGCTCTCGTGCAGGAGCATCCGACTGGTGTATTGTTTGTGTTCAATAGTCTGCGCATGCGCAGTCTAGCCGTAGTATAGAAAACAGGCATTTTGGGTGCTATGTAGGGGTGTGTTTGGGTTAGAGATGGGCTAATCACGGTTCGAATGGGTCGTGTGAGGTGTCAAAGTGAAGCTTGTGTGGGGTAGAGTCAGAATGGTGTGTTTTTGAATGCATGTCGCGTTAATCTGCGCATGCGCAGTTGGTTGTAGTAGGTAAAGTGGCCATTTTGGGGCAGTGAAGGAAGGTATTTGGGGTCGAGATGGGCTATTCACGGTTCGAATGCGTCCTGGAAGGTGTCATCTTGTAGTTCTCGGGGTGTACATTCCGATTTGAGGGATGTTCGCGTCATCTGTGACGTCATCGGTGACGTCATCGGTACGAGTAGTAGCGAAAGTGGACATTTTCGGGCAGTACATGAAGGTATTTGGGGTCGAGATGGGCTATTCACGGTTCGAATGCGTCCTGGAAGGTGTCATCTTGTAGTTCTCGGGGTGTACATTCCGATTTAAGGGATGTCCGCGTCATCTGTGACATCATCAGTGACGTCATCAGTACGAGTAGTAGCGAAAGGGGGCATTTTGGGTGCTAGTATTCTGCGCATGCGCAGACGCAATGCGGAGCTCTCGTCCAATCAGAAGCGAGTATTTCAAATCCGTCACAGAGCTCTCAGCCAATCAGAAGCGAGTATTTTGACCCGGTGCATTATGGGCCATATCCAAGATGGCGGCACGTATGTTCAAGATGGCGGCACATCCGGTGTCGAAAACTGGCCATTTCGTCGGGATGTGGTCACCTAGTGTCGAAAACTGGACCTTGCATGGGTCCTGCTAGACGTTTTGACGCCATGATATAGACCGTAGAGAGAGAGAGAGAGAAAACAACAACAACAAGGATGACACATGAGGGAACAACAACAACAACAAGTTTTTTTTCATATAGTTTATTTTCCCCTCCATCATAACATACCCACGCTGGGGGAGCCGCGTTGGGTATGTTTACAATTCAAGAAAGACTCTTGTCCAATCAGAGACCGCCATTTGCATCTGTCCTATTCGTTCCTGTCCGTTAGATGTATTCTTGTCCAATCAGAAGTCGCCATTTCAGAGAGTTCCTTCTTCGGTCATGTTCATTCTGAACCGTTTATTCTAATCATCGTCGGACAGGCCTGGATATTCTTCGGGCAGCATGTCCTGAAACAGTTGTTTGCGCATTCTGATCGCATTTTCCAGGGCCTCGGTGGGTGGTAAACCCATATCCTCTTCCAAGTGACGCTTGGTCTTCATGATGGACCTGTGCGTGGGGTCCCCTTTCATTTCAAGCGGTAGTAAGGTATACTGTTCATAGATCGCTATGGCTGTTTTCCTGATGCGGGGGCGCATTTGGGTGTACGTCTGTTGTAAATTATCCTCTCCGGCGTCCTCGATCGCTTCAGCGTGAGTATTGATAGCTGCTGTCACAATACGATCCCAGAAGGTAGGTTCTGCCTCACTTTCCTGGGATGAAGGCTGATTCTCTGAGGTCAAGCTCTCCATATCAGTAGATAGACTGTCAGCCATCTTGGATTCGGTATCAGTCGATGCACTCTCATCAATCTCTGTATCAGTATCTGCCTCAACGGGCTCCTCGGAGTCTTCAGTCCCATGTATATTTTTCTGGTGTCGCATCATATCGTAATATCTGGTGAACGTGCGTTCACACTCAGAACAAGTATAAGCCATGTTGACGGTTGAACGTCGACTGTGCGTGTTTTGGGAATACGCTCGCTTTTATAGACAGTAACGCCCATCAACGCTTAGCTCAACGCTTCAACGTCCTGGTGAATTAGCTCAGAAGCTCTGATTTCATGGAATTGACACCAATTCATCGAAATGCAGTGACGCCCGTCAACGCCCGTCGTTACGCCTTAACGCTCGTCTCAACGCTTTAACACACTTTCTTAATGCTTTAACGTTGTTTAATGATGCGTTCGAACAAATGTTTCTT
Organism: Hanleya hanleyi; assembly: GCA_036873755.1. Lineage (NCBI taxonomy): Eukaryota > Metazoa > Mollusca > Polyplacophora > Lepidopleurida > Hanleyidae > Hanleya > Hanleya hanleyi. The sequence continues at coordinate 21,082 of JAVTVY010050325.1, forward strand.
TTGTGCTATTGCTCTGACATACGCCGCTTTCCAGTTCATGCCCGAGGTTTTCAACATCGACGCTGTTCTTTCAATTTCCATATGGACTGGGTCCTTATCCAACAATTTCATATGGGTCAGTAAGTCGACATACTGCTGACGTAAAGCCCGTCGTAGTCTGGGTGCCAATCTGTTATGGGCTAAAATTGCAGCTTCCTCTTTCGAATACCCTTTGCGTTGAAACTTGTTTCCTGTGGCCTCCAACATCCCTCCCATCTCGGCGTCCATACTTTCTTTGAACAAATCCTTCCATAGCCTCGAGTTCACATTATGTTCTTCAACCTCGGGTTGGGCCTTCACGGCTGGGTGATATTCCAGGACTGATGGTATGAAGCGGACCCGCTGTATGGGGGTGGGCTTCTGCTGCTGCTCTGCCAGGAGTGCACTCGGCGGATGGTGTAGGGGTATAGGCCGTTGTGGTGATTCCTCGCCGGATAACAGGTGGGTCGTCAGCCGACGATCTTCGGGGGTATGGGCTTTTAAATCTACGAACAGGTAGCCGTACGGACGAATTGTCGCTTCTTGAAACGCCCGCATAAAATGGTCAATGTTCTGAGGATAAATTCGACTACCAAACACACGGATTTGTGCTCTATCAATGGGATTGGAAAACAACAGAAAGTATTGGCAGTTCAAGGCAATATCTCTGGACGCCTTCCCTTGAGGAAAGAGATTCTGAGTCAAATAGATGACGGACAGATTTCGATGATGGGACCCTTTGGTTGAATAGGTCGGCGATTTTCGAATTGTCCTTGGCCGCACTCATCAGATCATCGAGCACTACCACGTTGGTCTGCTCGGAATCGAAGTAATAGGGTTCGTCTATGTCGTGAGGAATTCTTGGAACAAAGCTCACATTCTGTAGTCGTGCAGTTTCGTAGGCGGGCTGCCATTGGCTATAACACCAAACAACACGTGTCGGAGCTGGGGTTGCCACACCTTCCTCTAAGAACTTCATCACCCAGGACGTCTTTCCACACCCCGTAGGGCCGCTCACCGTCATCGTATAAGGGTGCTCTAATACTGTCGTGTGTGACGTAGGTGTTGATCGTTCCTCGCGCGTACTTTGAATTTGCACGTTATCGGGACTCCGTTCCTTGAGATGGCTTCGCTGTATATGTCTACGTAGATTAAATGGCGTGGAAAATGACTTCGAACACAAGTGACATGCGTAAACCATGGCTCTCATCTCCACGGACACCAGGCGTATAATGAAGCTTTCACAGATGCATGTGTGTGTTTATATGCAAGAGCTCCGAGCTCGCCGGGCTCTTGGAGCTCCGGAGCTCATGGAACTCGGAGCTCCGGAGCTCCGACGCCACCACCGGGCGTTGACGGGCGTTGCTACAAGAGAACTCGGAGCTCCGGAGGTCACTTTCGCTTCCGTTCACGTGACCGGAACTGACCTTTGACCCCGGCGCGCGCGGTGTAAGGTTTCCACCGCGGTGGAAACCTTTGCGCGCCGGGGTC
>JAVTVY010050326.1:0-22765 GCA_036873755.1 Hanleya hanleyi
CTGTTCTCGTTCTAAAACAGGCGCTATGCAAATGTTTATTTATTGTGCAATTCCTGGAACACACTCTCTGAGTACAGTACGGCCGCATCCATGGATTATTATCAGAAAGGGAATTTGACGGACGAGTCGGCGAACAGGTAAACTAGCGGTATACCGTATATACGGTAGAAATTTTGCTCTTCAAAAACAGTCCAGTCCATTTTGCCAATGACAAACGAGCCAGCATATATAGTCTTTGGATATGCCGGGACCGGGGAACAAAATTGCAACTTTGTATCTTTCGTTGCCATGCGACGAGAAACACCTGTGCTTTTCGAAACAGTCTTGATGTCACCACGGCAAACATCGGCGAGACTCAGTAGCGATTGAAGACGCCCACAAATTGCCTCTCTCCGTTCAAACAGAACTATGTTTTCATCAAGTAGGGTGACATTATTTGAGGCAATTACATCACTTTATCCAGCATTCGCGAACTGGACACATAATGAAAAGTTTGTTTTTATAATGTCTTGCCAGGACACAAGACTGACTGGGCAAATCTGCTCTACCATCTTTTTGTGGTTTAATGAACAAAGCAAAACTTAAGGTCCAGTGTTTTGCGTACGTACAGTATTTAGATTACTATATGTATATATACTTCTAGTCATATTATGAGTATTATGATCATATTGCTATATTGCTGTTCAACTGTTAAATGTGGTCATCTTCATTTCATGTTTTGTACTCTGCTGCATTGCTGGTGTCTGTACAATAAAATTTGAATCTTGAATCTTGAATCTTGAATCAAGGCAAGCATGATAAATTAAGCATCGATGATACTGTACACCATATAGGTAAACACAGAATATGCGATTGAAGGTGCCGACAGATGACACCTATTGATCGTTCAAACAAAATTAACAACCTTTTCGCAGCATAAAATGCGGGCCGGAAAGGATGTAAACTTACCGATTCGGCAAGTAACAAAAAGTAACCGCACACACTATCTCTCTCTCTCTCTCTCCTATTCGTTGCCACGTCTCTCGTGACGTCATAATTAATAAAGAGATGATTTTCAACACGTTCCGGTTGTCATTTGTCCTGTCTGCGATTTGGGATTTAGCCCTTGTTGGGAAGAAATAGGCCTCGTGTACAATTCTGCATGCAATTAATAATAAACTTCAGCATTCACAACAAAGAGTGAATAAAAACAACCTTCAGACCTAATGGGGAAATTCAGCACTTTCAATAAGGTTACACACACTTCTACTGATTTATTGTACCGAAGGTTATCTCGGAGAATAGGAGACTGGCTACAGTGATTGGACCATATTAATTCCGGGAGTGTCTTTGTGTAATATTTTAATTGTTCTCTAGTTGAATTTGGCAAATGTACATGTCGCAAACGCTGTCGTCGTCATAGTGATGTTGATTTTATGACATCTCTTCCGCCTGCTATTCTCTGAAAGTTACACCATAAACACAAGATATTTCATCGTTCAGCTGTTCTCCAACGTGCGTAAATTTCACCTTGTCGCGACATAATTATTCCCCTTTATCCGTGCGCCGTACGTTTCGTGATTTTGTGGTACATCGTGGAACTTTGGATCAAGACTATCGTAATCTGTGTATGGAAGCTCAATTATGTGAAGTTTCAAATAGACATTTTCTGCTATCCCCGAATGTTAATATCTGACAGATATCATAACTCCAGTCGTTCTCACGGGGGCCTGGGACAAGATTCAAGATTCAAGATTCAACTTTATTGTACGAACACCCCAGTAGGGTAGAGTACATAACAGAATAATAAAATCAAATCAATACAGAACAGACACATTGATATATATACATACTGCATGATAAGACATCAAGGGCAGTTATGGCGGGTTCCGGTCTATACAGTTTAACTTGGATTTACCCTCATGTACCATTTGTATACTGTATTACATATTATGTTAGTTAAAGGTATATCTACCAACGACATGATAAAGATAAATTTATCTTTATCTGATAATTCCTCAAAGCCAGGGTAAGTGGCCGTGACCTTGGTAAACAAGATATCTCTCTGTGCATCATGAATTGAGCAAGACAACACAAAGTGCATTTCGTCCTCTATTAAATTACACCGGTCACACAGACGTTGTTCAACCGGCATTGGTGGTTTAACATGCCGTCCGGTCTCGATTTTAAGCTTATGGTTACTTAGTCGGAGTTTTGTGAAAAATCTTCTAGATTCTGTATTTTTACACATTATTAGATATGGTTCAAATTTGATGTTTTCTTTGAACAACCGATATGTTCTCATCTTGTTATTTGACCCTGTATCTGCTATTGGATCCTGAAGAGAAGCTTTAAACCGACCCTGAAATAGTGTATCGAGGGACTTTTGTAATTCGTGGCACTGTGTGTTGTCAATATCAACATCAAGTTCATTGCCAAGAAAATCTTTCATGAGTTTTGAGGTGGCAGAGGGGATCGAATGTCTCATAATTTATAGGGTCTCCTATATATAGCTCTACCTATTTTATATATACACGATAGAAATCTTTTTTTCTTATATTTGCTTTTGGCTAGGATACGGAAGACTCAATAAAATTAGACAATATATATCATCTTCTGCCTCCCCCTCCCCTCCCCCCCTCACCCACAAAGAAAGAATCTTTATCCCGGGTCCGCTGTTCTCGTTCTAAAACCGGCGCTATGCAAATGTTTATTTATTGTCCAATTTCTGGAACACACTCTTTGAGTACAGTACGGCCGCATCCATGGATTATTATCAGAAAGGGAATTTGACGGACGAGTCGGCGAACAGGTAAACTAGTGGTATACCGTATACGGAAGAAATTTTGCTCCTCAAAAACAGTCCAGTCGATTTTGCCAATGACAAACGAGCCAGCATATATAGTCTTTGGATATGCCGGGACCGGGGAACAAAATTGCAACTTTGTATCTTTCGTTGCCATGCGACGAGGAACACCTGTGCTTTTCGAAACAGTCTTGATGTCACCACGGCAAACATCGGCGAGACTCATTGAAGACGCCCACAAATTGCCTCTCTCCGTTCAAACAGAACTATGTTTTCATCAAGTAGGGTGACATTATTTGAGGCAATTACATCACTTTATCCAGCATTCGCGAACTGGACACATAATGAAAAGTTTGTTTTTATAATGTCTTGCCAGGACACAAGACTGACTGGGCAAATCTGCTCTACCATCTTTTTGTGGTTTAATGAACAAAGCAAAACTTAAGGTCCAGTGTTTTGCGTACGTACAGTATTTAGATTACTATATGTATATATACTTCTAGTCATATTATGAGTATTATGATCATATTGTTATATTGCTGTTCAACTGTTAAATGTGGTCATCTTCATTTCATGTTTTGTACTCTGCTGCATTGCTGGTGTCTGTACAATAAAATTTGAATCTTGAATCTTGAATCTTGAATCAAGGCAAGCATGATCAATTAAGCATCGATGATACTGTACACCATATAGGTAAACACAGAATATGCGATTGAAGGTGCCGACAGATGACACCTATTGATCGTTCAAACAAAATTAACAACCTTTTCGCAGCATAAAATGCGGGCCGGAAAGGATGTAAACTTACCGATTCGGCAAGTAACAAAAAGTAACCGCACACACTATCTCTCTCTCTCTCCTATTCGTTGCCACGTCTCTCGTGACGTCATAATTAATAAAGAGATGATTTTCAACACGTTCCGGTTGTCATTTGTCCTGTCTGCGATTTGGGATTTAGCCCTTGTTGGGAAGAAATAGGCCTCGTGTACAATTCTGCATGCAATTAATAATAAACTTCAGCATTCACAACAAAGAGTGAATAAAAACAACCTTCAGACCTAATGGGGAAATTCAGCACGTTCAATAAGGTTACACACACTTCTACTGATTTATTGTACCGAAGGTTATCTCGGAGAATAGGAGACTGGCTACAGTGATTGGACCATATTAATTCCGGGAGTGTCTTTGTGTAATATTTTAATTGTTCTCTAGTTGAATTTGGCAAATGTACATGTCGCAAACGCTGTCGTCGTCATAGTGATGTTGATTTTATGACATCTCTTCCGCCTGCTATTCTCTGAAAGTTACACCATAAACACAAGATATTTCATCGTTCAGCTGTTCTCCAACGTGCGTAAATTTCACCTTGTCGCGACATAATTATTCCCCTTTATCCGTGCGCCGTACGTTTCGTGATTTTGTGGTACATCGTGGAACTTTGGATCAAGACTATCGTAATCTGTGTATGGAAGCTCAATTATGTGAAGTTTCAAATAGACATTTTCTGCTATCCCCGAATGTTAATATCTGACAGATATCATAACTCCAGTCGTTCTCACAGGGGCCTGGGACAAGATTCAAGATTCAACTTTATTGTACGAACACCCCAGTAGGGTAGAGTACATAACAGAATAATAAAATCAAATCAATACAGAACAGACACATTGATATATATACATACTGCATGATAAGACATCAAGGGCAGTTATGGCGGGTTCCGGTCTATACAGTTTAACTTGGATTTACCCTCATGTACCATTTGTATACTGTATTACATATTATGTTAGTTAAAGGTATATCTACCAACGACATGATAAAGATAAATTTATCTTTATCTGATAATTCCTCAAAGCCAGGGTAAGTGGCCGTGACCTTGGTAAACAAGATATCTCTCTGTGCATCATGAATTGAGCAAGACAACACAAAGTGCATTTCGTCCTCTATTAAATTACACCGGTCACACAGACGTTGTTCAACCGGCATTGGTGGTTTAACATGCCGTCCGGTCTCGATTTTAAGCTTATGGTTACTTAGTCGGAGTTTTGTGAAAAATCTTCTAGATTCTGTATTTTTACACATTATTAGATATGGTTCAAATTTGATGTTTTCTTTGAACAACCGATATGTTCTCATCTTGTTATTTGACCCTGTATCTGCTATTGGATCCTGAAGAGAAGCTTTAAACCGACCCTGAAATAGTGTATCGAGGGACTTTTGTAATTCGTGGCACTGTGTGTTGTCAATATCAACATCAAGTTCATTGCCAAGAAAATCTTTCATGAGTTTTGAGGTGGCAGAGGGGATCGAATGTCTCATAATTTATAGGGTCTCCTATATATAGCTCTACCTATTTTATATATACACGATAGAAATCTTTTTTTCTTATATTTGCTTTTGGCTAGGATACGGAAGACTCAATAAAATTAGACAATATATATCATCTTCTGCCTCCCCCTCTCCTCCCCCCCCCCTCACCCACAAAGAAAGAATCTTTATCCCGGGTCCGCTGTTCTCGTTCTAAAACCGGCGCTATGCAAATGTTTATTTATTGTCCAATTTCTGGAACACACTCTTTGAGTACAGTACGGCCGCATCCATGGATTATTATCAGAAAGAGAATTTGACGGACGAGTCGGCGAACAGGTAAACTAGCGGTATACCGTATACGGAAGAAATTTTGCTCCTCAAAAACAGTCCAGTCGATTTTGCCAATGACAAACGAGCCAGCATATATAGTCTTTGGATATGCCGGGACCGGGGAACAAAATTGCAACTTTGTATCTTTCGTTGCCATGCGACGAGGAACACCTGTGCTTTTCGAAACACTGTCTTCATGTCACCACGGCAAACATCGGCGAGACTCAGTAGCGATTGAAGACGCCCACAAATTGCCTCTCTCCGTTCAAACAGAACTATGTTTTCATCAAGGCAAGCATGATCAAGCATCGATGATACTGTACACCATATAGGTAAACACAGAATATGCGATTGAAGGTGCCGACAGATGACACCTATTGATCGTTCGAACAAAATTAACAACCTTTTCGCAGCATAAAATGCGGGCCGGAAAGGATGTAAACTTACCGATTCGGCAAGTAACAAAAAGTAACCGCACACACTATCTCTCTCTCTCTCTCTCTCTCTCCTATTCGCTGCCACGTCTCTCGTGACGTCATAATTAATAAAGAGATGATTTTCAACACGTTCCGGTTGTCATTTGTCCTGTCTGCGATTTGGGATTTAGCCCTTGTTGGGAAGAAATAGGCCTCGTGTACAATTCTGCATGCAATTAATAATAAACTTCAGCATTCACAACAAAGAGTGAATAAAAACAACCTTCAGACCTAATGGGGAAATTCAGCACTTTCAATAAGGTTACACACACTTCTACTGATTTATTGTACCGAAGGTTATCTCGGAGAATAGGAGACTGGCTACAGTGATTGGACCATATTAATTCCGGGAGTGTCTTTGTGTAATATTTTAATTGTTCTCTAGTTGAATTTGGCAAATGTACATGTCGCAAACGCTGTCGTCGTCATAGTGATGTTGATTTTATGACATCTCTTCCGCCTGCTATTCTCTGAAAGTTACACCATAAACACAAGATATTTCATCGTTCAGCTGTTCTCCAACGTGCGTAAATTTCACCTTGTCGCGACATAATTATTCCCCTTTATCCGTGCGCCGTACGTTTCGTGATTTTGTGGTACATCGTGGAACTTTGGATCAAGACTATCGTAATCTGTGTATGGAAGCTCAATTATGTGAAGTTTCAAATAGACATTTTCTGCTATCCCCGAATGTTAATATCTGACAGATATCATAACTCCAGTCGTTCTCACAGGGGCCTGGGACAAGATTCAAGATTCAAGATTCAACTTTATTGTACGAACACCCCAGTAGGGTAGAGTACATAACAGAATAATAAAATCAAATCAATACAGAACAGACACATTGATATATATACATACTGCATGATAAGACATCAAGGGCAGTTATGGCGGGTTCCGGTCTATACAGTTTAACTTGGATTTACCCTCATGTACCATTTGTATACTGTATTACATATTATGTTAGTTAAAGGTATATCTACCAACGACATGATAAAGATAAATTTATCTTTATCTGATAATTCCTCAAAGCCAGGGTAAGTGGCCGTGACCTTGGTAAACAAGATATCTCTCTGTGCATCATGAATTGAGCAAGACAACACAAAGTGCATTTCGTCCTCTATTAAATTACACCGGTCACACAGACGTTGTTCAACCGGCATTGGTGGTTTAACATGCCGTCCGGTCTCGATTTTAAGCTTATGGTTACTTAGTCGGAGTTTTGTGAAAAATCTTCTAGATTCTGTATTTTTACACATTATTAGATATGGTTCAAATTTGATGTTTTCTTTGAACAACCGATATGTTCTCATCTTGTTATTTGACCCTGTATCTGCTATTGGATCCTGAAGAGAAGCTTTAAACCGACCCTGAAATAGTGTATCGAGGGACTTTTGTAATTCGTGGCACTGTGTGTTGTCAATATCAACATCAAGTTCATTGCCAAGAAAATCTTTCATGAGTTTTGAGGTGGCAGAGGGGATCGAATGTCTCATAATTTATAGGGTCTCCTATATATAGCTCTACCTATTTTATATATACACGATAGAAATCTTTTTTTCTTATATTTGCTTTTGGCTAGGATACGGAAGACTCAATAAAATTAGACAATATATATCATCTTCTGCCTCCCCCTCTCCTCCCCCCCTCACCCACAAAGAAAGAATCTTTATCCCGGGTCCGCTGTTCTCGTTCTAAAACCGGCGCTATGCAAATGTTTATTTATTGTCCAATTTCTGGAAAACACTCTTTGAGTACAGTACGGCCGCATCCATGGATTATTATCAGAAAGGGAATTTGACGGACGAGTCGAATAAGGGATGACTGCAGCTTGCAGCCGGTGCGTCTGGCAGTAGCGGTGCGTCTCCCAGGAGTGCGCCTCACAGTAATCAAGGGAGATAACTCTGCACGGTACATTTCGCCTATTTAAACTGCGACCATAATATTTACACAGCTGTAACAGAAAATTGAATCATTTTTTTCAAATGCCATAAGTTAGCGTGCTGTTGTTGTTTTTCTATTTGCTTATTGTAATTTCCGTAACACATAAATGGCACAGAAGACATGTATTTAGCGCGAATTATTTTCCCAATAATTTATCATTGTATTGCTGCACAAACAATTCTCAGTGCGTCTCACAGTAATGTGGTATATGGAGCATTGTATTGCTGCAGGCACAAATCTCGGTGCGTCTCCCAGTAATGCCGTGTGTGGGTCAGTATACGGCTGCAGAGAGAAATATCGGTGCGTCTCCCAGTAATGCCGTGTGTTGAGCATTGTATTGCTGCAGATACAAATCTCGGTGCGTCTCGCAGTTATGCCGTGTGTGGGGCAGTATATGGCTGCAGACAAAAATCTCGGTGCGTCTCTCAGTAATGTCGTGTGTGGGTCAGTATATGACTGCAGATAGAAATCTCGGTGCGTCTCGCAGTAATGCCGTGTGTTGAGCATTGTATTGCTGCAGAGACAAATCTCGGTGCGTCTCGCAGTAATGCCGTGTGTGGGCCAGTATATGGCTGCAGAGAGAAATCCCGGTGGGTCTCCCAGTAATGCCGTGTGTGGAGCATTGTATTGCTGCAGACACAAATCTAGGTGCGTCTCGCAGTAATGCCGTATGTGGGGCAGTATATGGCTGCAGACAGAAATCTCGGTGCGTCTCCCAGTAATGCCGTGTGTTGAGCATTGTATTGCTGCAGACACAAATCTCGGTGCGTCTCCCAGTAATGCCGTGTGTTGAGCATTGTATTGCTGCAGAGAAAAATCTCGGTGCGTCTTCCAGTAATGCCGTGTATGGGGCAGTATATGGCTGCAGAGAGAAATCTCGGTGCGTCTCCCAGTAATGCCGTGTGTGGGTCAGTATATGGCTGCAGAGAGAAATCTCGGTGCGTCTCGAGGTAATGCCGTGTGTGGGGCAGTATTTGGCTGCAGAGAGAAATCTCGGTGCGTCTCCCAGTAATGCCGTGTGTTGAGCATTGTATTGCTGCACATACAAATCTCGGTGCGTCTCGCAGTAATGCCGTGTGTGGGGCAGTATATGGCTGCAGACAGAAATCTCGGTGCGTCTCCCAGTAATGCCGTATGTGGGGCAGTATATAGCTGCATACAGAAATCTCGGTGCGTCTCCCAGTAATGCCGTGTGTTGAGCATTGTATTGCTGCAGACACAAATCTCGGTGCGTCTCCCAGTAATGCCGTATGTGGGGCAGTATATGGCTGCAGACAGAAATCTCGGTGCGTCTCCCAGTAATGCCGTGTGTTGAGCATTGTATTGCTGCAGACAAAAATCTCGGTGCGTCTCCCAGTAATGCCGTGTGTTGAGCATTGTATTGCTGCAGAGACAAATCTCGGTGCGTCTCCCAGTAATGCCGTGTGTTGAGCATTGTATTGCTGCAGACAAAAATCTCGGTGCGTCTCCCAGTAATGCTGTGTGTTGAGCATTGTATTGCTGCAGATACAAATCTCGGTGCGTCTCGCAATAATGCCGTGTGTGGGGCAGTATATGGCTGCAGACAGAAATCTCGGTGCGTCTCCCAGTAATGCTGTCTGTTGAGCATTGTATTGCTGCAGAGACAAATCTCGGTGCGTCTCGCAGTAATGCCGTGTGTGTGGCAGTACATGGCTGCAGAGAGAAATCTCGGTGCGTCTCGCAGTAATGCCGTATGTGGGTCAGTATATGACTGCAGACAGAAATCTCGGTACGTCTCCCAGTAATGCCGTATGTTGAGCATTGTATTGCTGCAGACACAAATCTCGGTGCGTCTCCCAGTAATGCCGTGTGTTGAGCATTGTATTGCTGCAGATACAAATTTCGGTGCGTCTCGCAGTAATGCCGTATGTGGGGCAGTATATGGCTGCACACAGAAATCTCGGTGCGTCTCCCAGTAATGCCGTGTGTTGAGCATTGTATTGCTGCAGACGCAAATCTCGGTGCGTCTCCCAGTAATGCCGTGTGTTGAGCATTGTATTGCTGCAGACACAAATCTCTGTGCGTCTCCCAGTAATGCCGTGTGTTGAGCATTGTATTGCTGCAGGCACAAATCTCGGTGCGTCTCCCAGTAATGCCGTGTGGTGAGCATTGTATTGCTGCAGACACAAATCTCGGTGCGTCTCCCAATAATGCGGTATGTGGGGCAGTATATGGCTGCAGACAGAAATCTCGGTGCGTCTCCCAGTAATGCCGTGTGTTGAGCATTGTATTGCTGCAGACACAAATCTCGGTGCGTCTCTCAGTAATGTCGTGTGTGGGTCAGTATATGACTGCAGATAGAAATCTCGGTGCGTCTCGCAGTAATGCCGTGTGTTGAGCATTGTATTGCTGCAAAGGTGCGTCTCGCAGTAATGTCGTGTGTGGGGCAGTATATCGCTGTAGAGAAAAATATCGGTGCGTCTCGCAGTAAAGCCGTGTGTGGGCCAGTATACGGCTGCAGAGAGAAATCCCGGTGCGTCTCCCAGTAATGCCGTGTGTTGAGCATTGTATTGCTGCAGAGACAAATCTCGGTGCGTCTCGCAGTAATGCCGTATGTGGGGCAGTATATGGCTGCAGACAGGAATCTCGGTGCGTCTCCCAGTAATGCCGTGTGTTGAGCATTGTATTGCTGCAGATACAAATTTCGGTTCGTCTCGCAGTAATGCCGTGTGTGGGGCAGTATATGGCTGCACACAGAAATCTCGGTGCGTCTCCCAGTAATGCCGTGTGTTGAGCATTGTAATGCTGCAGACACAAATCTCGGTGCGTCTCCCAGTAATGCCGTGTGTTGAGCATTGTATTGCTGCAGACACAAATCTCTGTGCGTCTCCCAGTAATGCCGTGTGTTGAGCATTGTATTGCTGCAGACCCAAATCTCGGTGCGTCTCCCAGTAATGCCGTGTGCTGAGCATTGTATTGCTGCAGACACAAATCTCGGTGCGTCTCCCAGTAATGCCGTATGTGGGGCAGTATATGGCTGCAGACAGAAATCTCGGTGCGTCTCCCAGTAATGCCGTGTGTTGAGCATTGTATTGCTGCAGAGAAAAATCTCGGTGCGTCTTCCAGTAATGCGGTGTATGGGGCAGTATATGGCTGCAGAGAGAAATCTCGGTGCGTCTCCCAGTAATGCCGTGTGTGGGTCAGTATATGGCTGCAGAGAGAAATCTCGGTGCGTCTCCCAGTAATGCCGTGTGTGGGTCAGTATACGGCTGCAAATAGAAATCTCGGCGCGTCTCCCAGTAATGCCGTGTGTGGGGCAGTATGTTGCTGCAGAGAGAAATCTCGGTGCGTCTCCCAGTAATGCCGTGTGTGGGTCAGTATATGGCTGCAGAGAGAAATCTCGGTGCGTCTCCCAGTAATGTCGTGTGTGGGGCAGTATTTGGCTGCAGAGAGAAATCTCGGTGCGTCTCCCAGTAATGCCGTGTGTTGAGCATTGTATTGCTGCAGATATAAATCTCGGTGCGTCTCGCAGTTATGCCGGGTGTGGGGCAGTATATGGCTGCAGACAGAAATCTCGGTGGGTCTCCCAGTAATGCCGTATGCGGGGCAGTATATAGCTGCAGACAGAAATCTCGGTGCGTCTCCCAGTAATGCCGTGTGTTGAGCATTGTATTGCTGCAGACACAAATCTCGGTGCGTCTCGCAGTAATGCCGTATGTGGGGCAGTATATGGCTGCAGACAGAAATCTCGGCACATCTCCCAGTAATGCCGTGTGTTGAGCATTATATTGCTGCAGACACAAATCTCGGTGCGTCTCCCAGTAATGCCGTGTGTTGAGCATTGTATTGCTGCAGACACAAATCTCGGTGCGTCTCGCAGTAATGCCGTATGTGTGGCAGTATATGGCTGCAGACAGAAATCTCGGTGCGTCTCCCAGTAATGCCGTGTGTTGAGCATTGTATTGCTGCAGACACAAATCTCGGTGCGTCTCCCAGTCATGCCGTGTGTTGAGCATTGTATTGCTGCAGACACAAATCTCGGTGCGTCTCCCAGTAATGCCGTATGTGGGGCAGTATATGGCTGCAGACAGAAATCTCGGTGCGTCTCCCAGTTATGCCGTGTGTTGAGCATTGTATTGCTGCAGACACAAATCTCGGTGCGTCTCTCAGTAATGTCGTGTGTGGGTCAGTATATGACTGCAGATAGAAATCTCGGTGCGTCTCGCAGTAATGCCGTGTGCTGAGCATTGTATTGCTGCAGAGAAAAATCTCGGTGCGTCTCGCAGTAATGCCGTATGTGGGGCAGTATATGGCTGCAGACAGAAATCTCGGTACGTCTCCCAGTAATGCCGTGTGTTGAGCATTGTATTGCTGCACACACAAATCTCGGTGCGTCTCCCAGTAATGCCGTGTGTTGAGCATTGTATTGCTGCACATACAAATCTCGGTGCGTCTCGCAGTAATGCCGTGTGTGGGGCAGTATATGGCTGCAGACAGAAATCTCGGTGCGTCTCCCAGTAATGCCGTCTGTTGAGCATTGTATTGCTGCACAGACAAATCTCGGTGCGTCTCGCAGTAATGCCGTGTGCTGAGCACTATATTGCCGCATACACAAATCTCGGTGCGTCTCGCAGTAATGCCGAATGTGGGGCAGTATATGGCTGCACACAGAAATCTCGGTGCGTCTCCCAGTAATGCCGTGTGTTGAGCATTGTATTGCTGCATACACAAATCTCGGTGCGTCTCCCAGTAATGCCGTGTGTGGGTCAAGATACGGCTGCAGACAGAAATCTCGGTGCGTCACCCAGTTATGCCTTGTGTTGAGCATTGTATTGCTGCAGACACAAATCTCGGTGCGTCTCGCAGTAATGCCTTATGTGGGGCAGTATATGGCTGCAGACAGAAATCTCGGTGCGTCTCCCAGTAATGCCGTGTGTTGAGCATTGTATTGCTGCAGACACAAATCTCGGTGCGTCTCCCAGTAATGCCGTGTATTGAGCATTGTATTGCTGCAGAGACAAATCTCGGTGCGTCTCCCAGTAATGCCGTGTATGGGGCAGTATATTGCTGCAGAGAGAAATCTCGGTGCGTCTCCCAGTAATGCCGTGTTTTGACCATTGTATTGCTGCAGATACAAATCTCGGTGCGTCTCGCAATAATGCCGTGTGTGGGGCAGTATATGGCTGCAGACAGAAATCTCAGTGCGTCTCCCAGTAATGCCGTCTGTTGAGCATTATATTGCTGCAGAGACAAATCTCGGTGCGTCTCGCAGTAATGCCGTGTGTGTGGCAGTACATGGCTGCAGAGAGAAATCTCGGTGCGTCTCGCAGTAATGCCGTATGTGGGTCAGTATATGACTGCCGACAGAAATCTCGGTACGTCTCCCAGTCATGCCGTGTGTTGAGCACTGTATTGCTGCAGACACAAATCTCGGTGCGTCTCCCAGTAATGCCGTGTGTTGAGCATTGTATTGCTGCAGATACAAATTTCGGTGCGTCTCGCAGTAATGCCGTATGTGGGGCAGTATATGGCTGCACACAGAAATCTCGGTGCGTCTCAAAGTAACGCCGTGTGTTGAGCATTGTATTGCTGCAGACACAAATCTCGGTGCGTCTCCCAGTAATGCCGTGTGTTTAGCATTGTATTGCTGCAGACACAAATCTCTGTGCGTCTCCCAGTAATGCCGTGTGTTGAGCATTGTATTGCTGCAGACACAAATGTCGGTGCGTCTCCCAGTAATGCCGTGTGTTGAGCATTGTATTGCCGCAGACACAAATCTCGGTGCGTCTCCCAGTAATGCCGTATGTGGGGCAGTATATGGCTGCAGACAGAAATCTCGGTGCGTCTTCCAGTAATGCCGTGTGTTGAGCATTGTATTGCTGCAGACACAAATCTCTGTGCGTCTCTCAGTAATGTCGTGTACGGGTCAGTATATGACTGCAGATAGAAATCTCGGTGCATCTCGCAGTAATGCCGCGTGTTGAGCATTGTATTGCTGCAGAGACAAATCTCGGTGCGTCTCGCCGTAATGTCGTGTGTGGGGCAGTATATGGCTGCAGAGAGAAATATCGGTGCGTCTCGCAGTAATGCCGTGTGTTGAGCATTGTATTGCTGCAGACACAAGTCTCGGGGCGTCTCCCAGTAATGCCATGTGTTGAGCATTGTATTGCTGCAGATACAAATTTCGGTGCGTCTCGCAGTAATGCCGTGTGTGGGGCAGTATATGGCTGCAGACAGAAATCTCGGTGCGTCTCCCAGTAATGCCGTATGTGGGGCAGTATATAGCTGCATACAGAAATCTCGGTGCGTCTCCCAGTAATGCCGTGTGTTGAGCATTGTATTGCTGCAGACACAAATCTCGGTGCGTCTCCCAGTAATGCCGTATGTGGGGCAGTATATGGCTGCAGACAGAAATCTCGGTGCGTCTCCCAGTAATGCCGTGTGTTGAGCATTGTATTGCTGCAGACAAAAATCTCGGTGCGTCTCCCAGTAATGCCGTGTGTTGAGCATTGTATTGCTGCAGACAAAACATTCGGTGCGTCTCCCAGTAATGCCGTGTGTTGAGCATTGTATTGCTGCAGACAAAAATCTCGGTGCGTCTCCCAGTAATGCTGTGTGTTGAGCATTGTATTGCTGCAGATACAAATCTCGGTGCGTCTCGCAATAATGCCGTGTGTGGGGCAGTATATGGCTGCAGACAGAAATCTCGGTGCGTCTCCCAGTAATGCTGTCTGTTGAGCATTGTATTGCTGCAGAGACAAATCTCGGTGCGTCTCGCAGTAATGCCGTGTGTGTGGCAGTACATGGCTGCAGAGAGAAATCTCGGTGCGTCTCGCAGTAATGCCGTATGTGGGTCAGTATATGACTGCAGACAGAAATCTCGGTACGTCTCCCAGTAATGCCGTGTGTTGAGCATTGTATTGCTGCAGACACAAATCTCGGTGCGTCTCCCAGTAATGCCGTGTGTTGAGCATTGTATTGCTGCAGACACAAATCTCGGTGCGTCTCCCAGTAATGCCGTGTGTTGAGCATTGTATTGCTGCAGACACAAATCTCTGTGCGTCTCCCAGTAATGCCGTGTGTTGAGCATTGTATTGCTGCAGACACAAATCTCGGTGCGTCTCCCATTAATGCCGTGTGTTGAGCATTGTATTGCTGCAGACACAAATCTCGGTGCGTCTCCCAATAATGCGGTATGTGGGGCAGTATATGGCTGCAGACAGAAATCTCGGTGCGTCTCCCAGTTATGCCGTGTGTTGAGCATTGTATTGCTGCAGACACAAATCTCGGTGCGTCTCTCAGTAATGTCGTGTGTGGGTCAGTATATGACTGCAGATAGAAATCTCGGTGCGTCTCGCAGTAATGCCGTGTGTTGAGCATTGTATTGCTGCAAAGACAAATTTCGGTGCGTCTCGCAGTAATGTCGTGTGTGGGGCAGTATATGGCTGTAGAGAAAAATATCGGTGCGTCTCGCAGTAAAGCCGTGTGTGGGCCAGTATACGGCTGCAGAGAGAAATCCCGGTGCGTCTCCCAGTAATGCCGTGTGTTGAGCATTGTATTGCTGCAGAGACAAATCTCGGTGCGTCTCGCAGTAATGCCGTATGTGGGGCAGTATATGGCTGCAGACAGGAATCTCGGTGCGTCTCCCAGTAATGCCGTGTGTTGAGCATTGTATTGCTGCAGATACAAATTTCGGTTCGTCTCGCAGTAATGCCGTGTGTGGGGCAGTATATGGCTGCACACAGAAATCTCGGTGCGTCTCCCAGTAATGCCGTGTGTTGAGCATTGTAATGCTGCAGACACAAATCTCGGTGCGTCTCCCAGTAATGCCGTGTGTTGAGCATTGTATTGCTGCAGACACAAATCTCTGTGCGTCTCCCAGTAATGCCGTGTGTTGAGCATTGTATTGCTGCAGACCCAAATCTCGGTGCGTCTCCCAGTAATGCCGTGTGCTGAGCATTGTATTGCTGCAGACACAAATCTCGGTGCGTCTCCCAGTAATGCCGTATGTGGGGCAGTATATGGCTGCAGACAGAAATCTCGGTGCGTCTCCCAGTAATGCCGTGTGTTGAGCATTGTATTGCTGCAGAGAAAAATCTCGGTGCGTCTTCCAGTAATGCGGTGTATGGGGCAGTATATGGCTGCAGAGAGAAATCTCGGTGCGTCTCCCAGTAATGCCGTGTGTGGGTCAGTATATGGCTGCAGAGAGAAATCTCGGTGCGTCTCCCAGTAATGCCGTGTGTGGGGCAGTATTTCGCTGCAGAGAGAAATCTCGGTGCGTTTCCCAGTAATGCCGTGTGTTGAGCATTGTATTGCTGCACATACAAATCTCGGTGCGTCTCGCAGTAATGCCGTGTGTGGGTCAGTATATGGCTGCAGAGAGAAATCTCGGTGCGTCTCCAAGTAATGCCGTGTGTGGGGCAGTATTTGGCTGCAGAGAGAAATCTCGGTGCGTCTCCTAGTAATGCCGTGTGTTGAGCATTGTATTGCTGCACATACAAATCTCGGTGCGTCTCGCAGTAATGCCGTGTGTGGGGCAGTATATGGCTGCAGACAGAAATCTCGGTGCGTCTCCCAGTAATGCCGTGTGTTGAGCATTGTATTGCTGCAGACACAAATCTCGGTGCGTCTCCTAGTAATGCCGTGTGTTGAGCATTGTATTGTTGCAGACACAAATCTCTGTGCGTCTCCCAGTAATGCCGTGTGTTGAGCATTGTATTGCTGCAGACACAAATCTCGGTGCGTCTCCCAGTAATGCCGTGTGTTGAGCATTGTATTGCTGGAGACACAAATCTCGGTGCGTCTCCCAGTAATGCGGTATGTGGGGCAGTATATGGCTGCAGACAGAAATCTCGGTGCGTCTCCCAGTAATGCCGTGTGTTGAGCATTGTATTGCTGCAGACACAAATCTCGGTGCGTCTCGCAGTAATGCCGTGTGTTGAGCATTGTATTGCTGCAGACCCAAATCTCGGTGCGTCTCGCAGTAATGCCGTGTGTTGAGCATTGTATTGCTGCAGAGACAAATCTCGGTGCGTCTCGCAGTAATGTCGTGTGTGGGGCAGTATATGGCTGCAGAGAGAAATATCGGTGCGTCTCGCAGTAAAGCCGTGTGTGGGCCAGTATACGGCTGCAGAGAGAAATCCCGGTGCGTCTCCCAGTAATGCCGTGTGTTGAGCATTGTATTGCTGCAGAGACAAATCTCGGTGCGTCTCGCAGTAATGCCGTATGTGGGGCAGTATATGGCTGCAGACAGAAATCTCGGAACGTCTCCCAGTAATGCCGTGTGTTGAGCATTATATTGCTGCAGACACAAATCTCGGTGCGTCTCCCAGTAATGCCGTGTGTTGAGCATTGTATTGCTGCAGACACAAATCTCGGTGCGTCTCGCAGTAATGCCGTATGTGTGGCAGTATATGGCTGCAGACAGAAATCTCGGTGCGTCTCCCAGTAATGCCGTGTGTTGAGCATTGTATTGCTGCAGACACAAATCTCGGTGCGTCTCCCAGTAATGCCGTGTGTTGAGCATTGTATTGCCGCAGACACAAATCTCGGTGCGTCTCCCAGTAATGCCGTATGTGGGGCAGTATATGGCTGCAGACAGAAATCTCGGTGCGTCTCCCAGTAATGCCGTGTGTTGAGCATTGTATTGCTGCAGACACAAATCTCGGTGCGTCTCTCAGTAATGTCGTGTGTGGGTCAGTATATGACTGCAGATAGAAATCTCGGTGCGTCTCGCAGTAATGCCGTGTGTTGAGCATTGTATTGCTGCAGAGAAAAATCTCGGTGCGTCTCGCAGTAATGTCGTGTGTGGGGCAGTATATGGCTGCAGACAGAAATCTCGGTGCGTCTCCCAGTAATGCCGTCTGTTGAGCATTGTATTGCTGCAGAGACAAATCTCGGTGCGTCTCGCAGTAATGCCGTGTGCTGAGCACTATATTGCCGCATACACAAATCTCGGTGCGTCTCGCAGGAATGCCGAATGTGGGGCAGTATATGGCTGCACATAGAAATCTCGGTGCGTCTCCCAGTAATGCCGTGTGTTGAGCATTGTATTGCTGCATACACAAATCTCGGTGCGTCTCCCAGTAATGCCGTGTGTGGGTCAAGATACGGCTGCAGACAGAAATCTCGGTGCGTCACCCAGTAATGCCGTGTGTTGAGCATTGTATTGCTGCAGACACAAATCTCGGTGCGTCTCGCAGTAATGCCTTATGTGGGGCAGTATATGGCTGCAGACAGAAATCTCGGTGCGTCTCCCAGTAATGCCGTGTGTTGAGCATTGTATTGCTGCAGACACAAATCTCGGTGCGTCTCCCAGTAATGCCGTGTATTGAGCATTGTATTGCTGCATAGACAAATCTCGGTGCGTCTCCCAGTAATGCCCTTTTTTGGGCAGTATATTGCTGCAGAGAGAAATCTCGGTGCGTCTCTCAGTAATGCCGTGTTTTGACCATTGTATTGCTGCATACACAAATCTCGGTGCGTCTCGCAGTAATGCCGAATGTGGGGCAGTATATTGCTGCACATAGAAATCTCGGTGCGTCTCCCAGTAATGCCGTGTGTTGAGCATTGTATTGCTGCATACACAAATCTCGGTGCGTCTCCCAGTAATGCCGTGTGTGGGTCAGTATATGACTGCAGACAGAAATCTCGGTACGTCTCCCAGTCATGCCGTATGTGGGGCAGTATATGGCTGCAGACAGAAATCTCGGTGCGTCTCCCAGTAATGCCGTGTGTTGAGCATTGTATTGCTGCATACACAAATCTCTGTGCGTCTCTCAGTAATGTCGTGTGCGGGTCAGTATATGACTGCAGATAGAAATCTCGGTGCATCTCGCAGTAATGCCGCGTGTTGAGCATTGTATTGCTGCAGAGACAAATCTCGGTGCGTCTCGCAGTAATGTCGTGTGTGGGGCAGTATATGGCTGCAGAGAGAAATATCGGTGCGTCTCGCAGTAATGCCGTATGTGGGGCAGTATATGGCTGCACACAGAAATCTCGGTGCGTCTCAAAGTAACGCCGTGTGTTGAGCATTGTAGTAGCGCGCTGAGCACAAATCTGAATCTCCACGTGTCGCCGTATCACACTTGTTGTATTGCTGCGAACCTGAAATACCCGTGCACGTCTCCCAGTAATGCCGTGTGTTGAGCATTGTATTGCTGCAGACACAAATCTCGGTGCGTCTCCCAGTAATGCCGTGTGTTGAGCATTGTATTGCCGCAGACAGAAATTTCGGTGCGTCTCCCAGTAATGCCGTATGTGGGGCAGTATATGGCTGCAGACAGAAATCTCGGTGCGTCTCCCAGTAATGCCGTGTGTTGAGCATTGTATTGCTGCAGACACAAATCTCTGTGCGTCTCTCAGTAATGTCGTGTGCGGGGCAGTATATGACTGCAGATATAAATCTCGGTGCATCTCGCAGTAATGCCGCGTGTTGAGCATTGTATTGCTGCAGAGACAAATCTCGGTGCGTCTCGCAGTAATGTCGTGTGTGGGGCAGTATATGGCTGCAGAGAGAAATATCGGTGCGTCTCGCAGTAATGCCGTGTGTTGAGCATTGTATTGCTGCAGACACAAATCTCGGTGCGTCTCCCAGTAATGCCATGTGTTGAGCATTGTATTGCTGCAGATACAAATTTCGGTGCGTCTCGCAGTAATGCCGTATGTGGGGCAGTATATGGCTGCACACAGAAATCTCGGTGCGTCTCCCAGTAATGCCGTGTGTTGAGCATTGTATTGCTGCAGACACAAATCTCGGTGCGTCTCCCAGTAATGCCGTGTGTTGAGCATTGTATTGCTGCAGACACAAATCTCTGTGCGTCTCCCAGTAATGCCGTGTGTTGAGCATTGTATTGCTGCACACACAAATCTCGGTGCGTCTCCCAGTAATGCCGTGTGTTGAGCTTTGTATTGCTGCAGACACAAATCTCGGTGCGTCTCCCAGTAATGCCGTATGTGGGGCAGTATATGGCTGCACACAGAAATCTCGGTGCGTCTCCCAGTAATGCCGTATGTGGGGCAGTATATGGCTGCAGACAGAAATCTCGGTGCGTCTCCCAGTAATGCCGTGTGTTGAGCATTGTATTGCTGCAGACACAAATCTCGGTGCGTCTCGCAGTAATGCCGTATGTGTGGCAATATATGGCTGCAGACAGAAATCTCGGTGCGTCTCCCAGTAATGCCGTGTGTTGAGCATTGTATTGCTGCAGACACAAATCTCGGTGCGTCTCCCAGTCATGCCGTGTGTTGAGCATTGTATTGCTGCAGACACAAATCTCGGTGCGTCTCCCAGTAATGCCGTATGTGGGGCAGTATATGGCTGCAGACAGAAATCTCGGTGCGTCTCCCAGTAATGCCGTGTGTTGAGCATTGTATTGCTGCAGACACAAATCTCGGTGCGTCTCTCAGTAATGTCGTGTGTGGGTCAGTATATGACTGCAGATAGAAATCTCGGTGCGTCTCGCAGTATTGCCGTGTGTTGAGCATTGTATTGCTGCAGAGAAAAATCTCGGTGCGTCTCGCAGTAATGTCGTGTGTGGGGCAGTATATGGCTGCAGAGAGAAATATCGGTGCGTCTCGCAGTAATGCCGTATGTGGGGCAGTATATGGCTGCAGACAGAAATCTCGGTACGTCTCCCAGTAATGCCGTGTGTTGAGCATTGTATTGCTGCACACACAAATCTCGGTGCGTCTCCCAGTAATGCCGTGTGTTGAGCATTGTATTGCTGCACATACAAATCTCGGTGCGTCTCGCAGTAATGCCGTGTGTGGGGCAGTATATGGCTGCAGACAGAAATCTCGGTGCGTCTCCCAGTTATGCCGTCTGTTGAGCATTGTATTGCTGCAGAGACAAATCTCGGTGCGTCTCGCAGTAATGCCGTGTGCTGAGCACTATATTGCTGCATACACAAATCTCGGTGCGTCTCGCAGTAATGCCGAATGTGGGGCAGTATATGGCTGCACACAGAAATCTCGGTGCGTCTCCCAGTAATGCCGTGTGTTCAGCATTGTATTGCTGCATACACAAATCTCGGTGCGTCTCCCAGTAATGCCGTGTGTGGGTCAAGATACGGCTGCAGACAGAAATCTCGGTGCGTCACCCAGTAATGCCGTGTGTTGAGCATTGTATTGCTGCAGACACAAATCTCGGTGCGTCTCGCAGTAATGCCGTATGTGGGGCAGTATATGGCTGCAGACAGAAATCTCGGTGCGTCTCCCAGTAATGCCGTGTGTTGAGCATTGTATTGCTGCAGACACAAATCTCGGTGCGTCTCCCAGTAATGCCGTGTATTGAGCATTGTATTGCTGCAGAGACAAATCTCGGTGCGTCTCCCAGTAATGCCGTGTATGGGGCAGTATATTGCTGCAGAGAGAAATCTCGGTGCGTCTCCCAGTAATGCCGTGTTTTGACCATTGTATTGCTGCAGATACAAATCTCGGTGCGTCTCGCAATAATGCCGTGTGTGGGGCAGTATATGGCTGCAGACAGAAATCTCGGTGCGTCTCCCAGTAATGCCGTCTGTTGAGCATTGTATTGCTGCAGAGACAAATCTCGGTGCGTCTCGCAGTAATGCCGTGTGTGTGGCAGTACATGGCTGCAGAGAGAAATCTCGGTGCGTCTCGCAGTAATGCCGTATGTGGGTCAGTATATGACTGCAGACAGAAATCTCGGTACGTCTCCCAGTCATGCCGTGTGTTGAGCACTGTATTGCTGCAGACACAAATCTCGGTGCGTCTCCCAGTAATGCCGTGTGTTGAGCATTGTATTGCTGCAGATACAAATTTCGGTGCGTCTCGCAGTAATGCCGTGTGTGGGGCAGTATATGGCTGCACACAGAAATCTCGGTGCGTCTCCCAGTAACGCCGTGTGTTGAGCATTGTATTGCTGCAGACACAAATCTCGGTGCGTCTCCCAGTACTGCCGTGTGTTTAGCATTGTATTGCTGCAGACACAAATCTCTGTGCGTCTCCCAGTAATGCCGTGTGTTGAGCATTGTATTGCTGCAGACACAAATCTCGGTGCGTCTCCCAGTAATGCCGTGTGTTGAGCATTGTATTGCCGCAGACACAAATCTCGGTGCGTCTCCCAGTAATGCCGTATGTGGGGCAGTATATGGCTGCAGACAGAAATCTCGGTGCGTCTCCCAGTAATGCCGTGTGTTGAGCATTGTATTGCTGCAGACACAAATCTCTGTGCGTCTCTCAGTAATGTCGTGTGCGGGTCAGTATATGACTGCAGATAGAAATCTCGGTGCATCTCGCAGTAATGCCGCGTGTTGAGCATTGTATTGCTGCAGAGACAAATCTCGGTGCGTCTCGCAGTAATGTCGTGTGTGGGGCAGTATATGGCTGCAGAGAGAAATATCGGTGCGTCTCGCAGTAATGCCGTGTGTTGAGCATTGTATTGCTGCAGACAAAAATCTCGGTGCGTCTCCCAGTAATGCTGTGTGTTAAGCATTGTATTGCTGCAGAGACAAATCTCGGTGCGTCTCCCAGTAATGCCGTGTGTTGAGCATTGTATTGCTGCAGACAAAAATCTCGGTGCGTCTCCCAGTAATGCTGTGTGTTGAGCATTGTATTGCTGCAGATACAAATCTCGGTGCGTCTCGCAATAATGCCGTGTGTGGGGCAGTATATGGCTGCAGACAGAAATCTCGGTGCGTCTCCCAGTAATGCTGTCTGTTGAGCATTGTATTGCTGCAGAGACAAATCTCGGTGCGTCTCGCAGTAATGCCGTGTGTGTGGCAGTACATGGCTGCAGAGAGAAATCTCGGTGCGTCTCGCAGTAATGCCGTATGTGGGTCAGTATATGACTGCAGACAGAAATCTCGGTACGTCTCCCAGTAATGCCGTGTGTTGAGCATTGTATTGCTGCAGACACAAATCTCGGTGCGTCTCCCAGTAATGCCGTGTGTTGGGCATTGTATTGCTGCAGAGACAAATCTCGGTGCGTCTCCCAGTA
>JAVTVY010050327.1:0-22308 GCA_036873755.1 Hanleya hanleyi
ACTGTCTGCGATGTTCAGATGAGTAAGCGGAAGACGTAGTTGGACCATTTCTTCCGCAGTAGATCGGCGGCTAGGTAACTGCGTGGGTGAGACTTTTGCAAGTTAACAGTTTCTATGACGGGTGAAATATTATGGTTGGCCACGTTCAGTTCAAGTAAAGTCAACACACATTGGACCATTTCTTCGTTATATTTGTGCCCATCTAGAAAGTTTATGAATTGAGGATGTTGAAACGTTTCCTTCCCGCGTAGTTCGCTTAGCTCCCTCTCATACATGTGTGGCATATGTATGGGCCCATCCATATATCAAAAGATGATGTATGGGCGAGGTATGGAAAATTGTTTTCCCATACAGGCCCATGCATGATGTATGGTAGCGCCCATACATGTGTGGCATATGTATGGGCCCATCCATATAAAAAAGATGTATGGGTAAGGTATGGAAAACTGCTTTCCCCATACATGCCCATACATGTATGGTAGTATCCATACATGTGTGGCATATGTATGAGTCAGTCCACATATAAAAGATTGTGTATGGGATGTCTAGGGAAAAAGGCTTTTACCATGCATACCCATACAAAATATAGCCAGATGATTCCCATATGGCCCATACATGCCTGCCTGTTATGTGTAGAGAATTCCATACGTCTGGCAGCGGTATGGGTTGTACATATCTGCATGGCTGGGTAGTGGATGTAAATAAAATAGTTTCCAATGCTTATAGAGCAGACCCATTTCCTATCCCGGAATATGTCAGATACATGCACACGTTAGACCTACGTAACCAATGACAGGTATCTGATGTATGAAAGACACTCATAAAACAGTCACAGTTTATACAAGAAAAACATTTATTCAAACACACTCATACTTGTCTGATGACACATTCAAATAGTACAATCTGACTGACTATTGCACCCCCTACAAACGCACACACTTATTCAATAACAACAATGCAAGACATTTAATGGAGTTCTTGATCTCATCCATTCACACTCCGCTCATTTCATATATAAAAATAGTCTTCTTGCTTCTCCCCCCCCCCCCACATGCTACCATCAAACCAGACACCCAGAGTCCCGGTCCAGTACAAAATAGAGAAAATAACCACAGTTTTGCTCATAAAGTCTGGGTTTTCATCCACAGAAGTAACACACTTATTATGTACTGCTGTATTCACTCCCCGATTCACTTTCCGATTCATCACTGCTGAAATCTGATGTCTGTATCTTGAATATGCTCTTGGGCGTCTTGTACCCTTTTGTTGGACGGCCATTGTCTGTGGGGGTGTTGTCAGATTCGTCTTCGGATGAGGGAACAGTGGCAGAAGACTTTGGTGGCTTCTGTTGTGTTTTCCTCTTCGATGGTTTGGTTCTGTTCCTGCTCGTTTCTACACATTTCTGTGATATTTTTCGTCTCAGTTCCAAACTGGTGGATTTGTTTTCTCCAACAAAATGGCTTCTAATGTATCCTGAAAACAAGAAGTGTGAAATATATATTGTTTAGCTGGAAAACTGATTGAGTGAACCAGTGAGTCAATGCGATTCGCGTCGCTTTCATCAATTTTCATTCATATCGTGAAGGTGTGTCTAAATGCGATAGAGTTATCCCAGTACTGCCATTTCATAGAGCTGCCTCGCCAAAGCAACATGCTGTAGGCAGATATTTCACTCACATTATTCTGGTATCGGGTCAACCAGACCTTGATCTATCCTCTTCATGCTAAGCACCAAACAAGGAAGCAGCAAGCTCCTTGGCCCGGTCTAGCCCGGGATAGATCCTGGGACCCCATGCTAGCAATAAACTAGTTAAAACAGTTTAAATATAGCAGCATGCTCAGCATTACCAGCCTGGCAAATTGACTTTGTAATATTCAGATGGGTGATGAGTGATCATTTGTCACAAAAGACTGCAACACAGTCGGGCCCAGTACAAGTATTATAATCTGCTATTAAAATCTGCTACATTGTCATCAATGAAGATGTTCAAACAAACTGCCCTGCTGCAATTAATATTAAAAAAACATACCTATTATTGCCCCGACAATCTTTGGGCTAAGCTGCCTTCCCATTAGATCCTTTCAAATTTGATGAGCTAAGCTCCTCTTTAGTGAAATAGGTCTTCGTTGCCATTTTTAGCATCTCGCTCACAGTGGTGGCCGCCTTAACGATGTACTTGTTTTCTTTGTAACAGTATACTCCTGATTTTCTTTTGAACTCGACCATCTAAACAAGATAAAAATAAAATATATCAATAGAAGTTGCATAACTATAGCTCCAAGAAAAAATGTCAATAAAATATATCAAATTACAATAGAGTAAGTTCTTATAAAACATACTTTTAGATTTAAGCAGCTAAAAAAAGGAAGATCTCATCTCAGTGGAATATGATTTATACAAATCATTCATTGGTTAAAAGAAAATTTGTTGAGCTGGTCAGTTCATTGCAGAACCAAGATAAATTAAGCCATTTTGTCTCAGAAAAAAGGGTGTGTTTTTCAGAGAAAAATAAGCAAGTTGTCTCCATTCATGAAATTCCTCATTTGTCTGTAATGTAGTATCAACTGTTCGGAAATATTGCTCAAGGGACTGGGCATACTAAATACTGTATCACTACCCTATATCTGGCTTTTCTAGAGGAAATAGAATACCATGATAATAAGGGAAAGGGCTGTGCCACCGCCACAATTGTTCCAATAGATTATCTTTAACCAGAAACAAAAAACTAAAAAAAATTGGCCTTGGTAAAGTCTGTCCAAAAAGTATTATGTCTCATCTCGAATTGATCTGCCTCTTCCGGAGTCACACATCCTGGCCTTGGTTTCTGGTTGGAATTTAGTATGTTACTGGCTATGGTGGCTGGAATAATACAAGATACAGTGTATTAGCTTTCACTTATTTAAATGATTGCCATGTGATGATATTTTATGATACTCTATCATATTGTATATGCAATATAATTACATGGCATGGGCAGCTTTCAGATGGTGCAGTATAAAACCTCGAACCTTCACGCCAGCGAATGCTGCATACGGAGTTTTATGACGGTGCATGAATTAACATAGAACGTCCATAAGTTTCGGGGAATTAGGGAACTGATGATAAAAGAATAGTTTATCCGCGAGTTATCTTCTCGTGTGTAATAAAAGGATGAGGGAAATACATTCAAATAATACTGTGCTGTAAACGCCCATATAATGCAATCATTATTAACATTTAATCACCCCCAAACTTTGAATTCAATTTTGGTCACTCTTAATTTTGATCACCTTCCTGTAATTTTATTATTTACCAGTTTATACCATAGGTTTAATATGATATTGACTTACTAGAGCACTGTGCAGCATGCAACAGGGTGGAGTCAAGCTCAGTAGTGAGAGAGATGTTCCTGGCGATTAACAAATCCTGGTCATGACGGAGCTTCTGGATCTCTTCATCTCTCTTCTTAACTTCAGCCTCCAGGCTTAAGACTTTCTGGTTTAGATCATCCACAATCTACAGAAAAAAGCAACACAAAATAAGTTGTCAAAACAACTCTTGTCAATGACAATGAATGAATAACCGGCATTGTTATTTGATGAGTGATGACAGCGAACATGACATGAAAAGTCGTTCTAAAGATATTTTGGTAACGAGAAAGGTGTGGCGGACAGTCGGATGGACGGACGAACATGACGACGACAATACCCTTCGGCCAAATTTTGGCTGAGGGGTAAAAACTAGAATACACCATCTGTTGATATGCAGTCCCTTTGCTTCTCTTGTCTGTAACGAGTCTCTCCACACGGCTGAAAAGCAAAAACAAGTTCAGAGCAGTGTTTAGTTCCAACCAACTAAAATATCAAAAGTACTGACAGTACATACATACTCTGTCATTATATTAAATGCATTATTTTCAAATGCCACCATGTCAATAAGAATGAGTATATTATGAGTATGTAGTATTATCAGTAAATCCTAAAATGAGCTGTAGCATTGGTACCAGTAAGAAGCATATTCAAGCATCATGTCTGAACATACATGTAGAAGTATATAGTGAAATCCAAATTGTTTATTCAGTCACCAGACATGCTAGACATTATACCTGAAAGTCTCTCTTTGTTGAGCTTCATCTGTTCATCTTCCCTTTTTTACCTCCGTCGATCAGACACGTGAAATCTCCCGCCAAATAATTGTCATATGGGGAACCCACGACTCAAAGGATTTCCAATAGGGATTGTCATGGTTCCCGACGAAATTTTGAAGCACTTTTGTTGGACACTATTGAAATAATGGGGTTCCCCATTGCAATGCATTTCAATGGGCCTTGCTTCTGTAGTCGGGTTCCACCTCCCATCATGCTTCTGGAGTTACACGTAATGTTTCGGGAGATTCAACATGGCGCCTCCCCCAGCTATTAGAGATGGACAATGCGATTTTTTGCCATTTTTCTGTTAAGTTTATTGCCGCGATTTCATGTCATTACAACACAATGACTCCTAGTACTCCACCCGTAATTTCTATATATCGTAAAGTATATGTCGGCTGATGACTTATGTCGAAGCCAGCCAAATAGTCCAAGTTGTTGTTGTTGCATATCAAATGTACGGGAGGGCATCCACGCACTGACTGGAAGACAACAGCACAATCGACGATGCCCTGGTTTTTCTGATACTTTTTTCTTTCAGTTGATGATATCCACCAGCCTGGTTGTTTTAAAAACAGTTATTCTAAATTTTGCTGAAAATTATATTTCCCGGGGTGGGGAGGGGGGGGCTATTCATTTTGGCAGTTCAATAATGGTTTGATTTCGCAGAAGCATCAAATTGATCTAGCTGCGCGAGTGTAAACTTATTTAATAAAGCTGATAAATAATATACATATACTTTTTGTTTGAATAACATTGTAAAACTTTTCTTTTCATTAATCTTAACAGTTTAGTGATATCCACATTGTGTGCTGTGACTCTTGTTGATGAAAAATAATTTGCTTGTTAGAACGTGATATTCTGAAAACTTATTCTGAATTGTAGCTGAAACAAAGGAGTCTACATTCCACATGTAGGCCTACATTATTGAGATTTTTAACTGATAGCATGGATGGAACCTTTCCCAAATATTTTTTTCTAAGCCCTGGACATACACTGAGCATTTATTTGCCATACGATCACATTTCACATGCTTTGTTCAGCCCCCTTGATATGGAACCAAACAGACACTATCACTAGATGAAAGGAGATCATGATATACAGTTCAGTTTATACCGATGCCAAATGACTTGAACAGAAGACAATTAGACAAAAAGAAAATCAATAAATATATCAATAAATAATGAATTACATAGAAAATTGTCTTGTCTTTGCAAGGGGGACATCAGACACACTGGCAACACAGACCATTCATTCAAATTTTGCCTTCCATTGGGGAGACAGAAATATTCCTCAAACACAGTATACGTATCATCTTTTGTGATCTAATTTTCGTTTGTCAAAATATTGCTCCATAGAGAAGTTGCTGGTAAAATCAATCCTGTTCTAGATTATGATATACTGGATTCTTATCATGCTCATATGCCACTAACATTAACTCCAACAATTCAACACGTGGTCAAGATCCATCATCGTTCTTCAGAATTCATATTATTGATCACTCATAGATTGGATTAAGTTATCATAGTACTCAGTTCTCATTTCATACTTTGCAACATGGTCAGGTCCCAGTTCTATTAAGTACACGTATGAAAGGTGCAAACTGGTATAATGGATTTTCATCTTGTTGTGTATGACGAAAGAATGAAATATAATGAAAGCCATAAACATTTTCAATGAAGTGAGTTTCGATATTAAATATGTATACAATTGATTCCAACCTACAGGTCATGGAATCAGCACTTCTGATATCAGATGCAACAGATGCAACAGGACTGTTACACAATGGATGTACTGGATGAAATGGAAAAACCTAAACAGACTATTGATTGGTTCAGCTGTGTCAGAAATGTGTGGAATGACAGAGGTGGTGAAAATGAGAGTCAATGATTGGCCACAACCCCCCCCCCCCGCCCCCGTTGGATATCAGCTGATTCCTCAGGAAATAAACATTACACATGTAATGACCACAGGCAGAGTGATACATGTGTTAATCGGTCAGACATTTCCAAGGATGCCCAGTTCTAACTTAAATCAACCATGCCGGACTTCATTCCTTCTCTCAGAATAATTGGATCTAACTTTTACAAAACCTGCACCTTCCAATAGCTCCTAGATCTAGAACACATAAATAAAAGGATCTAGTTTATCGGTGCTATGGCAAAAATATCATGTAGAATGGGATTGTGTGGATAATATCAGATTCATGGAAGTTGAAGTCCTGCAGTATGCACCACAAATATCATCAAAGGTCATCAAACTTTCTGCTCTGCACCAGTGTGGATCTATACTTGTTTTTTTTTACAAAATTATCTCCCTTGACCAGGTAAGGACTTGAGTGTCTAAAATGATTTAGCTTCTAGAAACAAAGACTTCATTTCCTGAGTAGAGGTAAAAACCGAGCATATTTTTATTATTTTATTCAAATTTCAATTCCACTTCTGGTATATGTACATGTATAAAATACATACAGAATGAACTGCATACAGAATAACACAAAGAACAGGTATGTATCTCATTACATTCTTAACCAAAGATCAATACCTGGGTGATATTACAACAATACCATGGTGTTATATATTGTTATGATTGACTTAATTTAGCTGCTGAAGATATTTCTAATTTGAGAGCAATGAGCAATCATACTAAATTTATTTTCATAACTTCATTTATTTTCACAATAAGCAACATAATCGAGATTAGCAAGTGAAGTTTACAACATAATATAATACGCATCATGAGTCTCCTTCAGTTTAGTGTAGACATATATACCCTTGAATATCTGTTGCCATGATTAAATCATAATATTGTCTGTATTATACTGATGTCGACAAGGAATAAATATAATTATTTGATAGTATTATTAATTGTATGTTGTTTATGATTAACATTAACTTTTTATTCGCTGGAATCCGGCCATTTGTTCCATATGGGCAATATTCTCATCAGCCATCACCATTCAGTATGGATGTGATACATGTACAAGTTCATGGTAATTGATACATTATGGTGAAGGTGACCTGTAACACCAGTATACAAAATTATTCCGAGCGCATTAAATCCTCATCACATGATGCTGAGACAGATCAGAACGGAGCGTCGGTAAAATCATGTGTGTTTTGTAGAGGATTCTGTCAATGAGGATGCTAAACTGTACACATACAAAATATGAAGTGTTGATGTGTAGGGCCTATAGCACAAAATCACAAGCAAGTTGGTAAAACTAGGCACACAGGGTCTCATTTCTGTCGCTAACGTGTTGATTTGGGTGGGGGCGTCCTCTCAGGGGGAGGTGGGGGTGGGAAGGAGCCTAATGTCTCAAGCAGTATTCCAGGTTTTCCATCAATATACTCTATTCCATACCCCAATATTTCAAGCACGTGAAATCAGACAAAAATTATTTGCGGGGATGTGACTTCCACATCCCTACACATGTAGCTGGACATGCTAGTGGGGAACCCTCAATCCCAGGTTAATTACCATTGGTGAAGTTAACGTTCAACAAATGCAAACTTGAGCTTGCCATCTGGCCCTATGTTATTCAGTGATGTAATCCCCTACGGATCATGTTGCATCGACGGAGGTCTTTGCGCTCATCCAGCGCTTGTTTACCTAAAGAAAAAATATATATGAGAATTAAACAAGAAATATTGCAGGATATTCCTTCCATTATTTCCATCGTCATTGATTTGTCAAGTATAGGACCGTAACTGAATAATTTTTTCAAGCAGGCCTCTATTTATTCTAGTAATTTTCATTCTCAGGTCGGCAATAATTACACAAGCTTGATGGATTGGATAAATGTTCAAATTTTAAACAGATATAGAGAGTAGGAGTAATCAAATGAAGCATTAACTTACAACAATTCACTGGATAGTTGTGAAAATTGTTGTGATCATATTGCAGGAGTCAAACGAAATCCCCCCCCCTCAACCTCAGGGCAAAGCTCGACTTAGTTTGGGGCTTTCACACGTTTTCAGCCCCATTTATGTCGGAATTCAGTTAATATTTCTTTTACCTAAGGATGGGACATTGATTGTATTTGATTTAGGTGGGGATTCGCTTCAAATTTTTGCTGCAGGTGTCAGGGCTTTGAAGCATTTCAACAAATCTCATTTGTTAAGTCCCCAATAAGCCCCGAGGTTGGAGGATCACTGGACTCCTGCATATATACACACAGGTTTACCAAATCAAAACTCAAATACGCCTTGTTAAATTACCTGTCAATGCAATGACAATTGCATCAAAGTACCCATCCTTCTTCCATGTGGCTCGACAGGTGCTGCCAACTTCAGGCTTCTCCAGGACGTTTTCTATCTCTGGACACTTGAGTTCAGAGGACTTCACCACACTCACAATGCTGTCCAACGTATACTGCACAACCGCGAACTGTTAAAAAAACCCCAAAACAATGATAAATAAAGGTATAGATATTTGATGTTGGGAGGTATTGTCGAACAGGTCCGAGCAACGGACTAACTGGGATATATCTCCCACTTGGGATACTGAATCCAAGTTTGGATATTGAAATATATCCTAATTGGAATATTTTGACCGATTTTCATACTGAACGGCAATGGCGAATTTCGGCATCTAAAGTACAAAAACAAGATAGAATTTACTTCACAAAACTGCCAATGCGACTGTATAATTTTGCAGACATTTTCTCGCCGAAATTATTCTCTCTGATATCTAAATTATGTGCATTATTTTTTCGTCTTGTTGCTGCAGTATACTTCCCACCATCACTCACCACTGTTGTATGTCTTTATACTAACAGAATAACTAGCAAAATATGCTAGCTTGAAAATATGGAAGTATACATAGGCTGCCAATGTTTACAATCGGGTACCACTTCCAGAAAATGCACGCACATAATTGCAGGCAGAAAACTGTTTGAATTAAGGGAGACAACTCGATCAACATGCAAATTAACAGGCAATGGCCTGAGATGGCTCGCATTTATGATCGTGATTTAGCGTCATCTATCGGAGAAAATTTATGGATGCAATACATTGGTCACATAAGTTATATTCATGCATTGTTTATAAAAAATATTCTTATGACAAATTCTCAGTATATTGAAATAGCAGTCCTCACTCCTAGGCCTACAGGGCAGTGGGCACGTGCTATTTCGCGAAGATATGGCAGGGGATAAGCCGGAGATGGTAACCAACAGTTGATAACTCTGCTGGTATCTCTACGATATTTGATTCTATTTAGTTATTATTAAACCTGTAAAGATACATGTACCCGTTTACCCGCCTGGTGATCAGCTGATCAGCTGTACACGAGTCGACCCCCCACCTCCCCCATGTTACGGAAGACATTGGGTATATCTGTGCCACTACGCATGCGCACTTGCACAATATGGCGTCTACCGTTATATGGGGGAGGTCGGGGTCGATGTGAAAACAGCTTGTGTACACCAGTGCCAGAAACTTTAATAAAAGCCACAAGCCTGGAGAAGGAATCAAAATGAAGG
The DNA here is from genome assembly GCA_036873755.1 of Hanleya hanleyi. NCBI lineage: Eukaryota > Metazoa > Mollusca > Polyplacophora > Lepidopleurida > Hanleyidae > Hanleya > Hanleya hanleyi. The sequence continues at coordinate 9,613 of JAVTVY010050327.1, forward strand.
TTTATATAGTACGGGTTATAGCACACGGAGATCCATACATGTCGCCTGTGACTATCAACCGCAGGCATTATTGATAGGAACAGTTGTGGCCATAGGCAAGGTATTCAATTCAATACAATTTCAATTCAGTTTTATTCTGCATATACACCCACATGGGGCAGGGCACAGAACAAGTAACATAAAAACACTACAATACAAAAAGGAATTAATTAGTAGTTAATTAATTTGGAGGTTACGATTCGTATGTATGTACGAATTTGTAGGTATGTATGCTGCGATTCGTAGATATGTATAAAAAAAATATCCAAATTTGGATATTTTATCCCAACTGGGATATATATATACCAGTTAGTCTTTTTATGCAAAGCTTATAAATATTTAGATAAAACATGACCCGAGCAATGTTACATTTATAATATAATCCGTTATATGGACTGTGCTTGGCGATAGACGAAAACGAAGAAAAACACGGCTCTCGACGTGTCACTGTCAATGTCAAATTATGCGGCGCGCCAAATATTCTGCTCAACAGTGGTACATGTATATTTGAATGTCGAATTCATCCCAAACTAATACCAATATAAACTATATATACGTACCATAACCGCCGAACAACTTGTCTGCCTTCTTTTTCTTGTTACGCCTGAGGATTCCATCACTCAGTTCAGGTATGAGAGCAAACCAAAAGGAGTCAAGCGAGACATATAACAGACTGTTCCTTATTCAGTACTAAAACGGGTGACATTTCACTTCCTGGATTTACCGCATACCCATTTCTCCCTCGGGCACTGAAGAGCGGTATGCACGGGACGGGAGAAGAGCAGGAACAGTAAAATGAAGTTATGCGTGCAGAAATATATTGTCTGAGTATATGTGTTCATCGCTATTTATGCATATCGCCAATTCTGGTAATAATCTTCTCAAGTTCTATATAGCCACCCAGCCTTTTGATTGGCCCGATACCTTGCCGAAGCGGTCCAATACTGTACGGCCGTAGGGCCTCCATACTTACTCTCGCGAAGTCCTGCGTGTAGTTCTTCTAGCAAATAAACAAGTATCTGCATGGAACCAAAGAAAACAAACCACAATAATGGGTGTTGTTTTTCTCATGCAAATTAAATATCACCGGGGGTATCATTTTTTTTTTCTTTTTTTCTTATTATTTTGGGGTTTTTTCATTATTCTGTATGGATAATACAGGGTATGGATAATACAGGCCATGAATTTACAGCACTCCTACAAACACACATGACCACGGGGTTTACGGAGCATGATAGTATTAGAGTTACCGCTAAGCCTACTTCATATGTAACCGAGTCTGATAATCCGGCTCCCACTCCTCAGGGATCCTGGACCTTGGGAGTGTTGAGTGTAACAGGAATACAGAAGAAATAAATAATAATAAACACAAAAACAAAATGTCAACGTAAAAAAAAATATAAAAAAGCAAAAAAAAAAAGCAAAAAAAAAAGTACTGGTACACTATTCACATGAATGATTTCAAAATTGGAACTGTATTGTAATTTAATATTATAATGATGCAATAAAAGAACTTATTTCTTCAGAAAGTTCGTGTCTGTTTTTTTTTCTCAAGATTTCTCCTTGCCATTTTAGAGACTTTTGAAACAGATAGGGTAATCCATGTATTTTGCAGCATAAATAGTTTTTTTCTTGTGGAAGCACAAAATTCATTACGGTACCCATGGGGACCAGAAATATGGCTGATTAAACAATCAAGCCATACAGCTGGAAATATTCTAAGCCTATATTCTTCTAACGCTACGTCACATATTCATCATGAGAAGGCCTACGATCGTCGTACGTAGATACTTCTGACGATATTTCTTAATTTAATATTTAATGAAATGTATATATTGTAACAAAGTCGCACATTTCTAGGACCGTAGAAATAAGTACGGGTATGATTTGTTATCTGCTATACTTACACCGGCGCGCGGTGGGTGGGAGAACGGGGAGGGGAGATTATATCCTCTCACATGCCAAGATACTTTGGTTTATTCACTGCCAATTAATACCAGGTATAATTTGCTATTTCAGTATTTATTGTGTTCAATAATTTCTGAATGCTACCGGTACCGATAACCATTCCCATGGCGTCAGATTAAAACTATCCCTCCGACAGTTTAACTTTGACAATGAGAGAATGCCGATAGCATAACTGATATGTTTGATCATATATGGATATCAACAAAATACACGCTTTAATATTATTTATACAATTGTCAGATTAAGTTATAGGTCTACCAGTATTACGAATTGCCATGGTTTAAGAGAATCCTTAATTTACGAAAGACTGGACTGGTACCGTAACATGTTACTGTTGTTCTAACGGATTTGTTGTCACTCTGGAAAAACCTTGAATGACTTGCAAATAAACAGACCATTGTTATTTAAAATTTTCTATTAAAAACGTGTCCAACGACGACAACAAAAACGTTAGCACATCCATGAATGCCATGCATTGTTCAGCCCCTAAACTTGGAATGCTGACAGGCGTTGATAGACCTATGAAGATAGCAATATTTGAAACACGCCTACAAAATTGCCTTGGTGAAATAAGTAAGGGCCAATAAAGATCGATGGCACTGTGTGAAATGGGTATACCGGGCGGTAATTTAAACATAATATTTAACTGGGTAATCTGCCAATGTAATCTGTGTATATGTAGCTATTAATGTGTCATAATTTGTATAGGTTTCTACATGATTATTGAATACCCCACCAACTGCCAAATCGTTTTTAAAGACATCCTCCCCTCGCACTATTAAATTATTATTGTTTTTCGCCATAAATTGACAGGAGACCTCAGCATCGCCCTGGCATCTTGCGCATGCGTATTGAATTTGAAGCATCATAGTTCTATTTCCGGAGGAATGAAGTTGTCATAGCGGTATAACATGACTTCCTCCATGACAACAACTATGCCCAAGTCACAGACAAAAAAGTACCACGGCGCGATAAGTTACAGATATAGAAGGAAGCTACTAAGGAAAGATTTACTCCAAAATGATCTTTGCGATTTATCAGGGGCGATAGGGGCACCAGTGCCACAGTGGCGGCAACAACAACAACGACAGCAACAACACCATGTTGAAGTTGAACAACACAAACAGGACAAGCGGACGAAGCCTCAGGCTGAAGTTCAACATGTTCAAGTCCGTCAATGGAATGATGGAACGCCTGATCCTTACGCTACGGATACGATGGTATGTATCCCCCCCCCCGCCCTTCCAGGAAATCCGAACATATTCACGCCGGCTATTCCAGTCCACCACCTCCCCCACCCCCAATATCCCCAGACAATTTGCCCCCTGGATAAATAATAGGGCAGACTTCGAGGTAACTAGTGACCAAATAATAATAAATAGGAATGTATACACTGTATTATATTATGCAAATTAAGATATTTAAGAAATTCTTATTTTTTATATTTTTTATTCCGTAGTGAGAAGCGGGGTGAAACTGCCGACGAATGGGTGACACTCGGTAAAGAAGAGCCACTGAAGGAAAATGATATGCACGACGAAATCAGTAGTCAGTTGTCTGGGGATCTATCGCGAAACTTGAAGTTCAAGAGGATAATGAAAGACCGTATGATCATTACGAGTCAGCTATACAAAAAACCCGAAGAAACGGATAGACTATTGTGTAGAATATAAGATGGGGAATCAAACTGGATTTGGCCTGATCAAATATTTCGTGGTTGACATTCTAAACCGAGCAGGATTTGCCATCATTGAAACTATTGAAACTACAGCAAATGCTGTTGAGAATTTCTTTGATGGCAAGCTTATCAGTGGCAGATGCCAAGGCACCGCTGTCATCAGGCAAAACCAATGTGTAGTGGTTCCATTGAAAGTCATAAGCTAAAAATGTGTCCTCCCGGATATACAAAGACATGGACAAACATTAACTGTAATTTGACGATCACTGAATAGAGTGGAAAGACATTAAGATGGTCCCTACACCTCAACAACAGAATAGCCCAATAGTTTTCCCCCTTTCATTGTTTTTTTTTTAAATGAGCTTCATTGTCACCCTCACCCAGTCGATCGACGGATCAAAAGTTCTCAAAATTGTCAATTTAATTCCTTCTTGTTTGCTGCTGTTGCTACATGTATATGAATTTGGATGGTTCATTAATTATAACTTTTGAATTAACGAGAAATTATTTCTAATTTCAGGGAGGCTGATCTCATCTTAACATTTTGTTATTTGCATCTTGTACTTTGATGATTGTGGTTATTCTGCTTGATAATGGAATACAATGGAATATTTTTTTAGTTTTATTCCGCACCGGACACAGGTCGAAGAATATAGAATTGATGTCTGTCCATGTGTTGTGTTTCGAAATCATTCAATCAAACCAAAGTTTCAATGAAGATACACTGAGAAAATAGCTCGCATGATGTTGATATTAAGGTCAACAGGTGAGACGTCAAGGTCCCAGAACTGAAAATTAATCTAATATTGTCCATTCTGTATCTTGAGTTGTGACTCATCAAACATCTTGAGACTTGATGTGTTGTTATCCATGTGAAGTTAAATCGGCCTATTTATGTTTTACATGTAGGTCAACTGTCAAGGCCTTTCTATTGGGAGTGAGACTGCATGGCTTTGGCGAAGGTGGGTCCGTTCATAACCAATTGGGGAATGAAATGACTTCAGCAGCAGTTTCAAAAGTGCTTGATATCATGTCAAAGGGTGATCATCTTCTGGATAGTAATTGGTATGAATTATGAAAATATTTTTTGCCCTATTACCTATGTATAATCCAGGAGAAGAGGTGGTAGCAGTGGATGAGTTCATAATAGCCATACAATCTCCACAGATAATCTTCTAAAAAACTATTTTTCGCTCTCATACATTTTCCCATGCATCTTTTTTTCGCCCTCATACATTTTTCCATGCATCAACTTCCTGTGATATGAAATAAAATGTGCGAATCAAACAATTGCTTGTTATCAGAAATTTTCTGTTTTCAAAAATTCCTATTTCTTAGATTTACTAATAAATCACAAATCTCCCCCTACATTTCTCATATATTGAATTAGGTCCGTTTACAAAAAGTGTTCCTCTTCCAAGAGAGAGGGCATATTATTTTCTAAAGTCATAAACTCAAGCAAAATGCAGTCAATTAAGCTGACATTTGAGATACATACGCATCAGCTGGTTTTAATCTCAAATGGATTGTTCTTTTGAATTTGCAAATGTATGACTTCATTTATGGTATTAACGAAAATGTTATTCTTCATTTGCCGTCAAGTTGCATGCTGACTTAGCAAATTGGAAATTTGTGCTCCCTCCATCATTACTTGGTTCCACCAAGGCAGAACCAGCCGCGTGGACATTGCAGGAAATATACGATTGATATACCCGTCCACCTTATTTTCGTCAAATATTTTTGTTATGTTATGAGCACAGAGATGATAATCATTTTCATTTTCTCACTGTTGGAAAACAACAAGAATATTAACAATGGCTTATTTTTAATATTTTCTAAAATTCCCATACATATTTCATACATTTACTCAAACCGTTTCAATTTCACCACAATTCCCATACATTTCACATACACTTACTTAGTGATGGGAAAATAACTCAAATATTAGAAAATGGCTTACATGTTATATCTTCAAAACTTCCCATACATATTTCATGCATTTACTCAAACCGTTTCAATTTCACCACAATTTCCATACATTTCACATACACTGACTTAGTGATGAGAAATGAACGCCAATATTAACAATGGCTTATTTTTAATACTTTCCAAAATCCCCATACATATTTCATACATTTACTCCAACTGTTTCATTGTCATGAAAATCCCAATACATTTCACATACATTGACTTATTGCTGCAAACAGTACCAGTGTATATATTTTTTTAAATTTTCATCTCTTTGGAATGTCCCAGGTAGTTTCCATACATTTACCTTTATTATTTTCAACCTGATCACCTTTCCCATACATCTTCCATATATTGAATTTATCTTGATTTTACAGTTCTAAGCTACCCATATGTTTCCCATACAAAGACATTTATATAGTTTGGTTCTTTGATCTCATCCCATACATATTCCATGCTACCGCACTTATATTATTTGACTACCCTTTGCTCGGCCCATACTTTGCTTTGCTCGGCCCATACTTTGACCATACATTTTATTTTTATGAATATCCATATATTTACCATACAGTTCCCATACATTTGCCATACAGTCGTAAAAATCCTATGTTGTCTCCATACATTTTCCACACCTTTGACCTAAACATTTCATCGTTGCCCATACATCTTCCATACAGTGTCCATACACATTCCATACATTTTATTTTAGTAAGGGATGACACAGAAGTTCAAGAACAGGAAGCAGCTAGATATGTTGATTTTGGTGCGGGTGTTCGCGGGTGTAGTGGAGGAATTTCGAATGGTTCATTCTCTAATATTCTTAATCGGGCTTGATTTTTTGGTGTAAAATTCCTCTGTAATTCCTTCCTTTTGTCTTTATTTTTTGTTACAGAATATCGTACTCTAGCAACACTGGTACCCGGTGGGAACCGGGCACCCATCCATACAGTGAACCATGATGTTAAAACGGCCCACGTAGGATTTAATTTATTGAAAATTTGCATATCGCATCCATTTACCAATTTTTCGACTGGTATCTCCTCATTGACGTTACTGATGGTACGAGCCAGAGATTCTATGTCCTTACCAGTTGCTGTACAGTAACCGCAGTTTCTTGTAAAAAGAAATGGAATAAGAGAAATTATCATTTCTATTACAATAACATCTTGCATAACTATTGCGGTAAAATTTCGTGACATACGTGACGTCATCAACCTCACCAAAATATCCTTAATACTAAGGAATTTCACGACTATATTCCGCTCTGTCGCAAATCTCCATAGTGGTTGTCCGTTGGATCAGTGATATTTGGAAATTTGTAAGCCCAACTTGGTTCTTCATTTCAGACAACCAGTTTCAAAACTCAGCAAAATGAAGTTACCAGATAAAAAAACTCGACATGTGTTTTGCTGTAATACAATTTTGCGGAACTCCAATTGTACTTTTTATGTCTCTAATTTCTCTGTATTGCTGGAATAAGTTTTCAGTCGAAGATCAACTTCCACAGAGGATTGTCAAAGTCCGTGATAGACAATGCCATTTGTTATAAACGTGAGATTTTTTCTGTTTATTCGCATTCATTTCATTTTGTTCCCGACATAGAGCTTTCATCTTATCCTCTTTTAATTTCTCTTCTCTTTTCTTAAATGTAGAATATGAGTTTGACTTTAATACTGATGCACGGTCCATGGTGCTAATCCTCTAATCTTCATCCATATATCTTCAAGCCAATCCCCCACTCTGTTAAAACTGTACAATATTGCACGTTGGTGGGTGTAGATTGTGACTGATGGCTTGTGGTGTTGTGCATAGTCGAGTCGTCCGAATGCAGATTCTGGTAGTTGGTTATGTTTAAGAACAGACTGGCATTCTGGATGAGATTCGGGGGTTTGTGTTGCGTTGACGCCACCTGGAAGTTGATCTCCGAGTAGATGTTCATAGCGTGTGGCGTTATCTGCTATTAAAATTTCCAGGAGGCTTTCTGTTAAGACATCATTTTCGCACGACGTTATCAGGCATTTTAAAACCTCTGTTGCCTCTGGTGGGTTGCTGCCGGGTACAAGCGTCACCTTTCCATTGCAAAGGGAATGAGCCAGAGACGTATCTCGTAGATTAAGTATCATTTCCTCATATATGCGATTATTGGTGAGAATATTTGTCCCGTCTTCTATGATATTCCATAATGGTTTGGTTTAAAATTTGTTCAGCAACCCCAGCAATACAGAGTTCTGAGTTCAGTGACGTGTTCACCGACTGCAGGAGCAGGTTCGGAGTTTCCCAGTAGTTGTTCATGAAATCTAAAAGGTGCGAGATTGTAGGTAATACTGTTGTGAGGCATTGTGAAACATAATGTTAAAACGATCACCTCTGAATGTTTCGAGGCCTACATTGATCCCACGACCTGATAAAAACGCTTTTACATTGGCGTAACGGCCAGATTTTTCATCACCTCCTTTTGAGAAAGCCTTGCAACACTCCCTGATACGTTCAATGATAGAGCTTGTTTCCGGTACCTTCTGTTCGGCGGCAATGGTTTTCTCCTTCTCATACAGTAAAAACGTAGCTTTAGCCCTCTCCGCACCGTTCACTAGTAAATGTAAGCCACAGAAATAGTTGTGCATTTTTAATAGCTTCTCCCGCATGCTTTTGGTAAGGTCCAGCCAGTTTGGAATTAGTTGTGTTAATAATCCTTTCTGATAGCTCGAAAGCATTTTCCAAAAGATTTTTTTCTGTGGCGGCTCGATCTGACAACGTGATCTTTATATTGGCAATAATTTTCCGACCCAGCGACCTAGCTTCAGCTGTCCACACTTTATCAATATCATCTATAATTTCTTCCAGTTTTTTCAAGGTTGTTGCTGAAGACCTACTTTTCATTTCTCTTATTCCAATGAGTTTTGGTTCTGTGTTGCTGGTCGTTAATACATAAGTTTCAAATTGATTGCCATATTTCATGGTCTCATCCGAACATAATGTTAGGATTTGTTCATCCTGCAGACTGTCTGCGATGTTCAGATGAGTAAGCGGGAGGCGTAGTTTGGCCATTTCTTCCACAGTAGATCGGTGGCTAGGTGACTGCGTGGGTGAAACGTTTACAAGTTAACAACTTCTATGACGGGTGAAATATTATGGTTGACCACGTTTAGTTCAAGCAAAGTTAACACACATTGAACTATTTTTTTGTTATATTTGTGCCCATCTTAAAAGTTCATGAATTGAGGATGTTGAAACTTTTCCTTCCCGCGCAGTTCGTTTAGCTCTCTCTTATAGTGTGGGCAGTATGTGCATTTGCTGTTCACTTGTACACTGGCATTCCTCTGGGGCAGTCTGAGCTTCTTCAGCTTGGCTAACCGTGCTTCTTGTTGTGCCATTCGTATTTTGATCTTACTTAAGATGTTAATTTTCTTTTCCGATCCCTTCAAAGGGTCTTTTAAAATGTCAGTTCTTTCTTTTTAGTATCGGTCCCTAGATGAAGCATTCTTGTACGCTCGGTGTGGTCTGTACATGTGATGAAGGGTACTCATACACGTTTGCTCAAATGATGTTGCCCCAGAGGACGACTCTGCATCCCGACTGGAGGATGGCCAATCAGTGTGAACGATGGCTGGAGAGGTTGCTGGTGATAGAGGGGTAGTATCTAGCGGTGGAACTGATGATGTACATTCTAAAACCGGATGAACGGTAGAAGGTGTCTGTAAAATACTTGTGATCGGTCTAAAAGCAGAGGCACTAAAAACGTTGAGGGACATCTGTAAAAAAAAGATGACCAGCGATCAATGGCGTCCATAAAATAGTGGTGGTTGAAGAAGTTGTTAAAATTGATGTGTTTGATGGTAATGATGCAACAGCGGTTACTACACCAGGACAGGACGACGATGACGATGACGTACACTTTGTTTGTACACGGATATGAGACTGAGACGTAGTTACAACAGGCACAATTTCGGACGAATATTTCACAACAGGCATAGACGACGGCCCGGGAAACAAAAGATCCTTAAACAAAAATTGAAGGACAGGAAGCAGCTAGTTATGTTGGTTTTTGTCTGCGTGTTTGTGGGCATAGTGGAGGAATTACGAATGGTTCATTCTCTAATGTTCTTCATCGGGCTTGATTGTCTGGAGTAAAATTCCTCCGTAATTCCTTCCTTTTGTCTTTAATTTTTGTTACATAATGTGGGAATCTGTAAAAATCTGTAATTTGTACAGGGAAACATTTGAAACGAAGGAATAACGATTGTTGTAAATAATCCTGTAAAATAGCGTATATGTTGTACAACACGAAAGTGATTCTTAATTGCAATGACCATCAAGTGGTCACTGTCTGTTCCTGTATGCGCAGTGTATGAATACGGTGGTTGTGGTAAAAGTGACTTTTAAAAGTGGCTTGTGTTCTCAACTTGATTATCTAGTTGTAAAAACATGTATGTATACGAGCGGGTGTAACGTGAATCTTGGTTAGTATGTATATTATCTCATGTATGGCATGGTTTGATTGGGATCAAGGACACCGAAGTAGAATGGAGAAACATTCTTGGCTTGGGTTCATTGTCCACTTTGCTTTTGTCTAAATGGAGCCATTCAATTTGTAGGATTTGTCAAACAAAGGCCGTGAAATGGTGACTTGAAAAATACAGTGAAACTGTACAGTTTGCCTGTACAAATCCTGTGTACAAAATAGCGACCTTTTTGAATGGCGAACAAAATTATCATTGATGCGCAGTTTCAAATATTTTTCCCCCTGTGAAGTGGGATTTGATAGTAAAGTATTGAAAGTATTATCCCATGGAGATAATGTTGCTATTCCTTCTCAATCCTACGCTGCTAATGGAATATTTCATGGCATTTGTCAGCTACGGGATATGTTTCGTGTCCTTTGCCCTTGACAAGCTTATTGTATTGGGCTATTAAAGAATACGTGTCGCTCTACATGCAGTACTTGTTTAAATGACTCTTCTCGATCACCATGAAGAGTCACTGATTTAATAGATATACCAGGTTTATAATTTTAAGTGGTCATGTTTGTTAACTTGACGAACTTGACCTTTTATAAAAGTTGGCATCGTGATAAAACAACATAGGCATGTTGTATGTGCACTCCGCAGTAACGTGACCCGTTAAATATGTTTGGGTCCCCTGATCGTGAGTTGATCGCGAGTTTGCTTCTTTCCGTTGTTGGGTTTGTTTAGCCATTGCTGCGCGTTTGAATAGTACTGGTACGAAAATACCATCTTGTCACCACTGGACGTTTCACTCACGTCGGTGTTGGATATTGTGTGGGATGGTAGCCCTGAGAAGGAAATATTTGATTTTTTTCTCATAACTCTCCGAAATTATTTCATTTCACATCGATTAATTATTTCGTAATTTTTTATGCAGTATTATGAGACAAAAAAAATTGAAAATATCGTAAAAGCTGAGCACAAAATCTATCCCGTCATGCATGTTTAATATGGCGTCACCATGACGCCATTATGGAGAGGTCATCTACTTTTTACATATTCTGGTAGACATTGACACCAACTTATATAGTGTGAACTTTCAATGCCCTAGCCTGAGTAAAAAGCAAAAATTATTTAACAAACGGAAAAGGAGAATTGAAGATTGACCGTCAAATCTCAATTTTTGAGTTTGAGAAACCAAGAACGAAAATTGAAGTATGCATGGTTACACGAACCTTTCTTCCTTCCCTATCTAAAAACACAGGCTTCGAAGGATGTACAAGGATGCATTTCGTTTCACTTATGCATTATGTGGATTTGTGATGCAAAGTGCTTCTTCCATTAATGGAAGTTGTAGGCGTGCATGGAGGAACCAGTGCTTTGTGATAGAAAGAGTAAAGCGTGCTGTACCTAATGTAACGTGTTCCTCATCCACTCTGTCTCGTTCAAGTTGGTATGTATAAACGATTCCAGGCTCCAAATCGTACGTTATGTTGAACCAGTCGTGGAAGCCTTCAACTTGTGAAATCACCCAGTCGTCGTATCAGATGTCATTGTTAAAACGATGCTTGACTTTCTTGTGCTTATGACCAGAGGGTTTCTACTGGAGTTTCTTCTCCCTGCGTAATGATATTTTTTAAGTTGTCCCCATCTGTTGTACAGTGAATTTCTTGTTTTCCGCAGAAAATTGGAGCAGTTTCTTATCACTTATATGTTGCTGTAATACATTTTTGCAGAACTTCAATGGTACTTTTAATGCCTCTAATTTCTCTGTATTGTTGGAATAAGTTTTCAGTCGGAGATCAACTTCCGCAAAGGAGTGCCAAAGGCCATGACAGACAATGCCATTTGGTAGCGTCTGTCTTTCTTTTTCTGTTTCTTCTCCTTCATTTCATTTTGTTTCAAACGTAGAGCTTCCATCTTATCCTCTTTTAATTTGTCTTCTCCTTTCTTAAATGTAGAATATGAATATGTCTTTAATACTGATGCACGGTCCATGGTGCGAATCCTCTCCTCTCATCTTCATCCATATCTTCAAGCCAATCCCCCACTCTGTTAAAACTGTATAATATTGCATTTTCGTGGGTGTAGATTGTAGTTGATGGCTTGTGGTGTTGTGCATAGTCATGTCGTCCAAATACAGATTCTGGTAGTTTTTATGTTTAAGGAAAGACTGACCTTCTGGGTGAGATTCAGGGGTCTTTGTTGCGTTGACGCCACTTCATAGTTGGTCTCCTAGTAGATGTTCATAGTGTGTGGCGATATCTGCTTCTAAAAAATCCAGGAGGCTTTCTGTTAAGGCGTCATTTTCACACGATGATATTAGGCATCTTAAAACATCTATTGCCTCAGGTGAGTTGCTGCCGTTTACAAGCATCGCCGTTCCATTGATGAGGAAATGAGCTGCAGCCGTATCTCGTAGATTATGTATCATCTCCTCATATATGCGTTTGTTGGTGAGAATATTCGTCCCGTCTTCTATGATATTCCATAATGGCTTGGTTAAAAATTTGTTCAGCAGCCCCAACGCCCGGCATCCAGCAATACAGAGCTCTGAGTTCATTGATTTGTTCACCGCTTGGAGAAGCAGGTTCGGAGTTC